>JAUCBJ010004104.1:0-14489 GCA_032718475.1 Nemertoderma westbladi
ACTGCCGCTTTTCTGTCTGCTTCGGCTGCTGCTTCTGCCGCTCTTCTGTCTGCTTCGGCCTCTGCTGTCTTTCTTTCTGCTTCTGCTGCCGCTGCCGCTTTTGCCGCTGCTGCTGCCTTTCGGTCCTCTATCTGTTTTTTCTTGACTTGTTCTTCCTGGGCTCTAGCGATGCGGAGTTGT
Organism: Nemertoderma westbladi; assembly: GCA_032718475.1. Lineage (NCBI taxonomy): Eukaryota > Metazoa > Xenacoelomorpha > Nemertodermatida > Nemertodermatidae > Nemertoderma > Nemertoderma westbladi. Next base: position 181 of record JAUCBJ010004104.1, read on the forward strand.
TCATCGAATTTAGCTTGGTTTGCAGCTAACATTTCAGTATCGATTGCGTCCAACACATGCTTGGTTCCTTCAGCTATTAGGGGAAAGTCCAGCCAGCCTTCTTCTCAACTCCTCGTCTCCTAGGAATCTCTGATAGTCTGACAGATAGATATCAATGTCGTCTCTCGGTCGCGGTCTCTCTGCTGTCACTTCACTTTCCACTTGAGAAAAGGTGGCATCGGTTGATTCTTCGTAGGTTGGTCGCTCAGCCAACCGGGATTTCCACCGGGCTGTTTCTTGAACTTTGAGTCCTACCCGCTGGAACCAAGTCTTGACAGCAACTTGCAGAGACGTGTCCTGCCTTCTTTTGGAAGTTTCCTCAAAGGCCGATAGGATCAGTCTAATGCGTAGGGTTCTTTCACGTACTTGATAAAGCAGCTCTTCCTGCTCTTGAGGTCCTTTTGGTTGTCGAAACAGTTGTTCTTCTAGTCTCTCTAAAGAGCCGAAGAATCCCTGCACATATCCTGCTGCCAACCTCTTCCAAACAGCTGGATCCATAGTATCTTTAGTCACTCCCATCCGGTATATGTCTTCCCAAGTAGCTTCTGACAAATCTAACGGGAATCCGAGTCCGGGAAAATTCCATTGTGACTCGACAATAGACATCAATTCTTCCCTTGCGTAGCCCGCATAACTATCCTGGGTCGATCGCTTATTTCTCGCCCAATCGCCTTGGTGTTCCTCCACCGCAATCAAGATCGTAGTTAGTACCACGGCTGGAAGAGTAAGAAGGGGATCCGAGTAAGCTGTACCCACCATCTCCACTCTGCGTTCGGGGGTCAGCTCTACAGTATCTGAACCACTGGAGCTATCGGGTCGCTGGGAACTAGGTTCTTGACCAAGATGTTGCTGCGATAGGACAGCTGCCTCTTGGTTCCGTTTGACCTGGGCCCGAGTGCCTATGATAGACCTATGGTGGATTAGCCTAGGGCCTGATACTACGGGAGGGATGACCTTTCTTTTAGTAGGAGGTGAACTAAACTCTTTTCTTAATCGTTCCACACTCCTATCTTGGTCACAGATGGTGACATCGAGTAGACTATCCGACAGGTTTTGTTGTGTGTCAGACATATTTAGTTATACAGTGGAATGCCTACTGCTATAGTTACAGTTAAAGCAAGTCTAGTAATTCAGTAAGGCTGTTGGACTAGTACCAGTAATTAATTACAATATATTAGAATACCGGTATACACTTATAATATATAAGTATTGTAAACTAGTTTTGTCACAGAGTACCGGTATACAAATTTAGCACAAATATATATAAATATATAATAGGCCTATCGTGAATACCGGTATACAGTTTACACTGATAGTATATATAAGTATAATTATGGACTAGAATTAATTACAGAGTACCGGTATGATTTCAGCTCAAATTTATAGAAATAAATATAATAAGCCTATCGTAAATACCGGTATGTCAATTATTTTAGAATAATTGAATTTCTGAATATTTTAGGGTTACTTGGTTACTTTAACTTACTTTGTTACCGTTATTTAAGCGGTAGTCCAACTGATATTGAGACCGAGTTGTTGTATGACAGACCTACTAATTTATAAATCTTTTAAGTTGATTTATAATATATATATATATATACCCTGATAAGGGTTTTGTTACAATACTGAAATAGATGTTACTATTTCTGGGAATAATCACTACACAGAAGCTGTGCGCTCTCAGTGAAGTGCTACTTCTTTGACACTAAAACGAATAATTCTACTGGCCTACGTTACTTATCTATTAATTACTTACAATATTGTTGAGATTACAATCTCTAATAAACACACGAAAAAACTATACGTACGAAATTTTTAGGGCAATTTAACAGGGAAACTACAAACCAGTCTAACAAAGGGTTAGGACTTCTGGTTATTACAACGGATAGGATACTACGGTATTTGAAAATAATAAGCAGAAGTAAATATACTGCGTTGTCCAGATAGGAAAATACCACCGCCTGACGACCTAAAGCCGTATCGCTATAGGTACTACGTTATGTATCACGGAGTGTTCCTACCTAGAGGTTAATAGAACGAACGTGCCTATCAACCACTTTACAACACAAATATAATGCCTACACTAATTACTTTCGGAAAGCACTGTACACTAAACCCTAAATTAGGTACAAGTACTTGTAAAACAAATAACCTGCAGTTAAATATACTTGAACAGTTAAAAGAACCACAGCATCTGCTGGAGTGACCGGGGCACAAAGTCACCAGTCTTTACCTACGCCAAGCAGCCCGTGTAGTACCGGGGTTAATTTAACTATAACAGTATGTATAACAAACACAATTACTGTAGGAACAAACTTGGGGACATGAATGTTGCGAGTAATCGCATAAACTCTGAATAATAAATATTACGCTACCCGTACAAAATACTCAAATAAAATACAAACTAAATGGCAGACTACTATCAAGCCTAAACAAACTACAGTATGTGCAGATTCCAAAATTGTTAGTTAGTATGCGTGCTAATACGGTAGTACGACTTATTCTTTAAGAGGGGGTTGACCTTACAACTACGAGTTGCCCCAACTTACTAACTGGCACTTTATCAGACTTACTCTACACACGCAGCAATTCCTTCAGACCCAACAACAGCCAGACAACAATCCAGCCTACAAAATATCTGAATAATATTACGGTACCTGAACAGACTATACAAACAATACAGGATAAACGCTGACGGACTACTATCAAGCCTAAATAAACTACAGTATATGCAGATTCCAAAATTGTTAGTTAGTATGCGTGCTAATACGGTAGTACGACTTATTCTTTAAGAGGGGGTTGACCTTACAACTACGAGTTGCCCCAACTTACTAACTGGCACTTTATCAGACTTACTCTACACACGCTGTAATCTTCAAGCCTAACAACAGTCAGACAACAGTCCAGCCTACAATGATCTGAACAATCTGAGCAGACTTACACGTCTTCAGCTCAATATTAACTTACTAGGAAATAAAACTGACAGAAATAGACCTAAGTAAAATCCCAATAAAAACCAGGCGTCCCCGATTTAATATCGAGACCTACCGGTATACAATAATCAAAATCGAATAATACTAATGTACTTATACTGGAAGTACCGGTTAGGACAGTTGGACCTACAGACCTACAGAAGTACCGGTTCTGGCAGTTGGACCTACTGACCTACAGAAGTACCGGTTCAGGTTTACCGGTTGACCGGTACTTTGCAACCTTATTGCTTACTGCAATAAGATCAATAACTGTTATTGTACGCGCTTTTGTAGACCTTTAGCAGTTTAACCTGCCAAAATTTATATGTCTTTAGTTGGTAAATTGACTTTATAAGATGACAAGATTTAATACAAAATAAACACAACATTAGCCGAAGCCAGCCTAGTGCGCGTCCATTCACCCGCTGGATATACCCGGGGGGCTGGATTCTGAGGGCTTAGATTTATTGCAGTGAAGCCTACTTGTATTATTCGATTGATCACTAATGTATAATCTCTGGCAAATATTATTAACTTTCGGGAAATATTAGCAGTTCCTTTAGGACGTGGCGCTCTATCTATGTAAACAAAGTTATGACTTACACCAAACACAACGATATGGCTTAGAATTCACGTATGAGACGCATTCTTTAGGAGATGCTTAGTTATCAGTCTCAATCACAATCATACACACTACCGGTACCGCACAATACTGCTCACTGGTTTGCCGACAGTCACTGACTTTGATCACGTATAAAGAGAATAGCAATTGACTCAAGTAGTGGCTACCAAATAGCATTATATTCACTACAAACCACTATAATATAAGTCGCAATCGTTGTATGTAAACTGTCTCTCTAACCTGTAGTGTATCAAGAAAATTGGGAAATTTGGGTTATTTGACGATATTCTTCAACTAATAACATCCAACTAAACTGAACACTGATAATTACAAACCATAAAGCAGTAAGACGGTAGGTTAAGATTAGAATAAAACCAACACGATATATTGTGATAAGATCGAGTTGGACCGGTATGTTATGACAAGTTAAGAACTGTGATATGCACTGATATGTGTTGAGTTGATATGATAACAGTTATACGCTCTATAATCTTAAGCCTACTAATGTTTCTTATAAAGTCTGAAAACAAGCGATTCCAGAGCCGTTCTTCCTGGCTTAGAATCACCAACAACACTAAAAACTGATAAGAATAACCTTATTTACAAAGGCTTCCACCCACCACAGAGAATGAGCATATAGATAGGAAAATTCAGTTCAGTAGATCTGTGATAGGTCGAAATCAAAACCAACTCAAATCCTATTGGCAGATACAGAAAGCAGGGCTGTGGGGCAACCTTCCCAATCTGGTTGGACGATCAAACATAGCCCAGATCCCTTCCCACAGCAAATCAGCCAATCAGCCGGTAGCTTGCACTATTCGAGTTATAGATCCCTTTTTAGAGTATTCCAGCGCCTGGGGGGAACTGGTTAGCAAGGCAAACGAATCAGTTATCCCACAAAAGCTTTTACAGCTGCGGATCACCTAGGACCCGTATAAGCGTATAACCCGTAGCCCGTATAAGTACCTAGGCCTACACACAGTCTACTGTATTTAAATTACCCGTACTTATCCGCCTCACCCTTACCTACAGTATAAAAATAATTTAAACATGCTGTACATTATTCATTTATTTTAGGCTACCTTAATACTATCTAATAATCTCTACAGAGTAAATAATACCTAAATTAAACGCAATATAGGATATATACTGTAGATCTGTGCTGTTTTGAAATATACAGTAAGTATTTTATGTTTAGAGTATTTTAAGATACCGGTAATATTCTTGTTTTTATTAAAACTACACTAAGCATTTAGCACTTCAACCTTCTCTGAGGCGGCTTTATGACGAGTAGTAGGCCTACAGCCACTCATGTTGACCGATTATTCGGATGATCGATCGGCAATCGATTATTTGTTCCTCAGAAAGTAGACAGTTCTATACTTTCAGAGAAAAATAATTCACAACTGCTTGAGGGGCGATCGTTGACACTCATTAGCATCCACCGCTGCCATCATGGGAAGTAATAATCTAAAAATTTCAATATATATTTTTGATAATACATTGGGTGTATACCTTCAGCCTTTAAGGAAAACCTCACCATTCGGATTATCCAAACTCCTTTCTACAACACTTAAATATTTTATTTTCGATCAATAATTGGTTAACACTTTGTTATCACTCAGTAATGAAAAAATTTATTTATTATAAAACGGCAGCATGGGCTCCGTGTCGAATCTAATTTAATTTAGACCTAAGCACTTTGCATGACATTTCTCTCTATGTCATTTGGACCAATCAGAAAACAGTATTCGCCGACGCGTATGCATACGCGTATGTCTGTATGTGAAAACGCTCAATATAATGCTGTATAGATACGTGGCTATACCAGTATACGTACGACATACGTGGAAAAGTTTAACCCCATATACGATTGATCCAAATGCGATAGACATATACGATCTATCGATATCAGAGCTATCGGTATGCATACGAAACGAATACTTTTAGTGTCAAACCCTAAGTAGTTGAATCTTTACATTTGAATCTCCCGCATGTTACGTTTAACAGTTAAATGTAACCATCCAATCCAATCCAAATAGAACACGTTTGCAAATTTAACACTGAAACTGTCTGACTGTCAGACTGTACAGAATCATAGTAGGCAGGTCAGCAGGTAGGCATACAGCAGTACTGCAGTACCCACCCACGACAGGCTGACAGGTGCAAGGCAGCTCTCGCTCGCTGTATATACAGTACTGCAGTAGGCAGGCCTACTGCAGTCTACAAGGACTTGGAGGTGGAGGTACTGTCTAACTAGGCCTACTGACTGACTGAACTATTGCAGTATTCAGGTATTGGCTGCTTGGTACCGGTACCTGTTGCCAGTCCTGTGTAGGCCATTACAGCAGTAGGCCTATCTGTCAGTCTGTGTAACTGTCTGACTGTGTCATGTGTAGCGTGTAGGGCCTACAGTACACCAATCTGCCAGTCTGCCAGTAGAGCCGGTATTAGTACGTTTGACATTTGAAAGACAGAACGATACTACTACAGTACTACTACCGCACTACCGTGTACCATGCTGTCATGTACACGGTAGACATTACAGGCTGACAGGTAGTACGTGTACTATCTACGTACAGACATATACCTGTATAGGGTAAACTGGCTGACTGGGGTAATTTGGGACAAAATCGTCCTTTAAAGCTTTTTTCAGAATCTTAAAAACATTTTTTTGATAATCCGACCTTATCAAGTATGCACCATGTACCCATTCTATCAAACTAATTACTTAATTTTTATTTTCAAATAATTAATTACCTTTTTTTAATTAATTTTCATCAGTGTCCCAAATTACCCCATGCTGGGGTAATTTGGGACAGTTGGGGGAATTTGGGACATAACATAAATCGAACAGTAGTAGCCCACTGTAATTGACACAAACTTTGTTGAGAAATTGTACAATGCATCAATAAGACCAAAAGTTGGGATTTTGGAGACTTGTCGACACCATCAGTACAACAGTCTCCCGCTAGAGGGCTACATGTCAAACATTAATAAATGTCCTCCCATCTGCCATCTCTCTGCATTTAATCCGACCAAAAGACGATGCTGAAACTTGTCATACTTGTATTAGACCGACCATTAGCTCATAGCTGTCATGTGTCATTCAAAGGGGGCTAATCTGCATGCAGTTCTTTAGTCTGCCGCTAGAGGGCCGAATATCTGAAAGTGAAATCCTTGGCTCATTCTGTTATTTATGATCCGTTCAAGCTGAAACTTGTCAAAAATATGTTGTATGTCTGTCTGTCTTTATGCCAGTATGTGCTCAGCCAGAATACATCATGCATCAATGTGCTGCTGCTGCTGTGTCTTGGAGGGGTCGGTAAGTGGTCTGCATTTCTTCAGTCTACCACTAGAGGGCAAAATGTATGAAAGTGATAACCTTCCACTTCCCCTGTACCCATTCTGCCATTTACTTGATCTTAATCTGTTTAAGTTGAGTCTTGGAATATAGTACCAGATCACGACTACATGATGTGTCTTTTTGAGGAAGGTGATTCATCTGCAGTTCTCCAGTCTGCTCCTAGAGGGCGAAATGTCTGAAAGTGAAAACCTTCTCCCATTTCCGTGATTCTAATTCGATTACCTTTAGCTGAATGTTGGCATAGTATGTACTATAGGCCCTGCTACTATACCACATGTTGAATCTTTGGGAAGAAGGTTATCGGTCATCTGTTCTCCAGTCTGCCGCTAGAGGGCAAAAATGTCTGAAAGTGACATCCTTGACTCATTCCATTATTTATGATCCGTCCTAGCTGAAACTTGTCAAATATGTTGTCTGTCTGTCTGTAGTCATATGTGTATCAGTATGATCTCTCTTTAGAATACATCCTGCGTCAGTAGTGTGTTCTTGCAGTCTTCAGGTCTTGGTGGGGTCGGTAATTGGTCTGCAGTTCTGTTCTCCAGTCTGCTCCTAGAGGGCAAAATGTATGAAAGTGATCTTCCGCTTACCCATGTCTTCATTTTCTTCATCTTAATCTGTTTAAGCTGATTCTTGGAATATAAGTACCTGACCACGACTACATGCTGTGTCTTTTTGATGAAGGTGATTAATCTGCTGCTGCTGCAGTTCTCCAGTCTGCTGCTAGAGGGCGAAATATCTGAAAGCGAACACCTTACACTTGCGACTTACCTGTGACGGCTAGCTGGCTAGTCTACAGCATTTAAAAGAGCTAGAGAAAGTATGAAGCTAAGTGTAGGCCTATAATTTAAACAACCCACCAAACCCCACTGCACTTACAGTTAAGAAAAGACTTGTCCCAAATTACCCCAGCCTGTCCCAAATTCCCCCATGTCCCAAATTACCCCAGTTTACCCTACTACAGTACTATAACAGTACACAGTATAACATGCCAGCATGCGCACTACCATGTAATCCAGTAGCAGAGTAGGCAGGTGCCAGCTACTGAGCTAGGCCTAATCGACAGATCGACATCGACAGATCGATATTACAAGCTACCTGCTGACCGGTACCGTAATATCCTGATAACGCTGTTGCGATTTGATACGGTTGTTTATGTTTATTTCAGATGTTGGCCCTGGCAGCCTGGTGCCTGGCACTTGTGTGGAAAGTGCGCTTTGCTGGTTTGGCAGTTTGGGGTGGTTACTGGTTAGGTCAGGTCGTATACACATACAGGTATAGCAGTATAGACCAGTCGCAGCTCGCAGTCAGCCAGTACACATGGTACAGCAGTAGCAGTAGACTATCTGACTATAGTTATAGACATTCAAAAAGTGAAAAGGGTAAGGTACCGCTAGTATTTTTTAAAAGAGCAAGGACAGAAGGAGATTCGAGAAAGGTCGGTCGAAATTTGAACCAGTCAACTGATCAATAAACTGATAACTCACGTTCAGAACGTTCAGTTCAGCAGTTCGTTTGTGCTTATTAGAGCACAACCTGACAACAAGCCGCAAAGAAGTAGGGTAACCCGGCAACCGGCGACAACCTGACAACGTACAGACGTTCTCGCTACAGAGCTAGGCCTACTTTTCTGCATTGAGAATTACATTGTCAGTTTTCAGGTTTTCACACTTTTAGCTTTAGACAGTTATCAGTTAGAGTTAGTAGCAGTAGGCCTAGCCTAGCACCTAGAGAAGCTAAATAGCAAATAGACAACAAAACTAACGATGTTGCGAACGATAGCAATTGTGTTGTTTATTGGCTCGGCGTTCTTCATGTTACCCAGAATGGTAGCAGAAGAGGACATTGATGACGAAGGCGATACGGTGACGTCCGACGACGAATCGGCCAGCTTCGATTCGACTCAGGACTACAGTCCTCCAAGTCCTAGCGGGAACTATTACTTAGCGGAAACATTCCCCACTGCGGGATCCATTCCTACGCGATGGATTAAGTCGAAAGCGAAGAAGGACGGTGCGGATTCCACGATCGCCAAGTACGACGGTGAGTGGACTGTAGAGTCGGCGACCAATCGGCCGCTCAGGAACGACTACGGACTTGTGCTGAAGTCGGTCGCCCGACATCACGCGATATCCTCCAATCTGGATAGAGTATTCCGATTCGAGGATAAACCCTTTGTGATGCAATACGAGGTTAAGTTCCAGAACGAGCAGACCTGCGGCGGCGCGTACGTTAAACTCCTGTCCGAAATGCCGGGGTTGGATCTCGATGGGTTTTACGATAAATCCCGCTACACCATTATGTTCGGCCCGGATAAGTGCGGCGAGGATCACAAACTGCATTTCATATTCCAACATAAACACCCGAAGACCGGAGTTTTTGAGGAGAAACACGCAAAGAAGCCATCAGGTGCGCTATTATAAATAAAATATTACCAATATATAATATGTTAGACACCAGTTACTACAAGATCAACAACATAATAGATTTCCTTATAGTTCTGGGATTTTATCTCATAACTCATAATATAATTTTACACTATTTGAAGGATCTTTTTCTAAAAATAATATATTGACAAAATGAAAACCATTTATGCTCTCATGTTTTCGTGTTTTGTTTAGTAGGCCGCGTTTTAAATGTTCAGTGATGTTCTAGAAACTCACATCGTTTTTCAAATAACAGAGTTTTGTATTCCATATTTTTAACATTTCGCAACGCATATAATATGTGCAACGGTCTATGTTTTGTAAACCTCGCAATGTTTATCGCAGGTAGTATCAGCGAACTATTTAAAGACAAGAAGACTCATTTGTTTACTTTGGTTGTTTACCCAAGCAATAAGTTCGAGATTTACGTGGACCAGGTTGAGGTTAACTCCGGGGACCTTCTGGAGGACTTCACCCCGGCTGTTAATCCTCCCAACGAGATCGACGACCCAGAGGATACCAAACCAACTGGCTGGGACGACAGGTAATGGAGAATGGACATGGTAATCTTTACTGTAGGAGATATACTTTGGCTCGATGTAGAACTACGACACCATATTGGTAGGTAACAAAAAATCGCGATATTTTTTGTTATTAATTTTATTTTTAATATTGAAAATAAAGAAACTATTTATTTATTGTTCTACAAAAAATAAATAAGCGGAAAGCGCTTTATTCAACAATAATAGTTGACAATTTGAGAATGCAAGTGGAAGACTCCAAACACGAGTGAATATTATCTGAAATTCGATGAAGAAAATAAAATGATTTGGAAATTAATGTTTTCCAAAAGGAAATGTAGGTAGCAGCTCCGAAAACTAAGTGTCATCCTTATTTAAATTGTCGAGCATGTCCAGATCGCCAAGGATCAGACCTAGCAGGTTCGGTATGTCGTAACTTAGGTGTCGTAAGGCCCTACGAGAAGTTGATTTTTGTCGGATTTTGCTTTTTTATACATTTCCAGAATATAAGACATCAGAATATCAGCATGTCTCTTAGCATCAACTTAATACATCGGACAAACCGACCAGTCCGAGTAGGCCTACTACATACATAAACGTACGAATGCACATCGGAACACAATACGAGATGCGCATAGGGTTACTTCTTGGGTAACCCGAAAGGATCCTATTTATTTGTTTCCGATGCAGATATGCCCTGCTGGTTTACCCTGCACTAGGGATACAACAGAGCTGCGGCACTTTGAACCAATTTTATGGCTCCGGCTCTGGTTCCGACTCCGGGTGAATTAATCCGGAGCTTATGTTGTTGAAATACGAATTTATATAATAAGTTTTATTCATAAATTGTTAATTTTTCGTTCGAATTTACCTCAAAATCGGGAGAAATCCGACTACTTTTTTTCCTACGAAGTGTCTCCAAGGCGAACTCCGAGACGGAACTCAATATCTAATATTGGTTTATGTAGTTAAGCGGCTCCCTAGTTACGTAATAAATATTCGAGAACACTAAATTATTTAACATTCAGTAAAGCAGCATTAGGAGAGTAACTATGGTGTACCAATAATTTAATAATAAAATTACGTATTTTTACATGGGAAAAAAACGTAGAACATTTTCTTTTCAATATATTATCCCGACCATTTATTAATCTCGCTGGCGCTCGGTAAATAAAATACAAAAAAAGGTTCTACCTTTTCCCACGTGTAATAAGTAAGTTTCTTTGATGTATGAATAATGAAAAATAATATCATAGCAGTTAACTTAATCAAGTGTGGGTGGATACTGGATACTGATTGGTTACAGCTTGTTTTCTTTAAGTTTCCAGACACCACCCACCCCCCCACACCCCCGGTGAAATTATCTAAATGTTTAAACAACAACATTGAAATTATTCAGTTATTTTGTTGCATTTGTCTAAAATAATCAGTTTAAATACTTATAATATTTATAATAATATATTAAAAATATTTATATTATAAATATTAAATATTAAATAAATATTTATATTATGTTCTTATATCTATTTTATTTACATCATACTATTTATAAAATAATTCAAGAATTGCTCTCTTTTATCCCCCCCCCCCCCCCCCCCCCACCCCCAAATATAATTTTTGGTGCTTGGGGGTAATCAACTGAGAAGTCTAAAAAATTAGAGTATTTTAGCCCAATGAACACCAGATAGGGGGGGGGGGGGGGGGGGGGGGAGGGGTTGACGCATACAAAATTCATTCATTTCCAGGGGCAAATCAACTCAAATAACTGCCGATTACTACCTAAATTAAATGTCTGTAACCTGTTCCATTGAATTTAGTTTATTGTTTTGGTTAGAATAACATGCCACTGTAAACTGCTCAGTGCTCATTTAAGATTAGATATTAATCTTAAACGCGAGATATTAATTCTTTGAGAAAGAATATGCGTCAAATCCCCCCCCCCTCGTCTCATGGACGAACATATCTGTCGACTAATAATAATATATTGGAAATATCAATCTCCGGCTCCGGCCGGAGTTCATATTGTAACCTGGAGAAATCACCGGGCTCCGGCTCTGGATGAAATTGTAGCTCTGTTGCCTCCCTTTTGTTTAACTTTTGTTTAAATCGTCCAATATGACGATCTGCACCTTTGGTCTTTCATCTAAAAGGGTATTTTCATTTTACCGGAGTCGAAACTGTAGTTAGAAGATTGGGGGGCCCAAACTTACAAAAAGTGGCCAAAAACGTTTCCCACACGAATCGACTTAATTTTAGAACCTAGTAAAGTTAATTTTATGGTCCAACAGATGCAAAAAAAATCATACTGCCACTCCGACTTTTAAAGTTCATTGCATTGTGGGGGATGTATTTTGACATCTACTGGGTGTATTTCAACAAGTTAAAGCTAATTTTAAAGCTATATAATAGAGGAATGCAATGGAATAACTTTCAAATTGTTTTATTGGAATCAAATTGAGATACAACTACAGACAAAATGTACCTATTTTTGACAATTACGTGTCCCAGATGGTAACACCTGAATTCACCAAAAGGTTTTTATATGGATTCTATAAACTAAATTCTTATTTGAAAGGAAAATCTCCGGGCAGATAGCCCAGATATTGTATATAATATATTATATATATCTTTTGCGTTGGTAATCGTTTGTAGCAACAATTGACGGTGGAATAGACTTTTGTAGCTTTTACATTAATCAGCATGTGCTTTGTCCCACCTGTAACAAAAGCCTGTAACGCAAAAAATCGTTACAGGGCGGGACGTCCCACATGTAATATGTAAATTGAATAATTCTGGACTACAGAGTAGGTCCTGTCTCACACTAGAGGTATAACTGCAACAGGAGGAGTTAAAGTTGGGAGGGCAGAAGTTAGAGTTGGGAGGGGAAAAGTAGAGGTGCAAGGGGGGCAGTTGGAGGCTGGAGGGGCGAGAGGAGTAGTTAGGGGTGCGAGAGGAGAAGCGGGTGGAGACAGAGGGGGAAGTTTAGGTGGATATGTGAAGGGTGTTGGTGACGGAGTGGGCAGTACGGGACGTTATGTGAAGGGTGTGGGAGATACGAGGAGGATATTATGTGGACTTGTGGAGGGTGTTGGAAACTCAATGGGAGGTATGGAAAGTTTTGTGGCTGGTAAGGATGCAACTGATGCAACTTTTTACAGGTTTTGACTAACTGCTCTGCTATAGTGATATTGCAGTTATAAACTCTTAAACTCGTCATATTTTGTGAATTTTTATATAATCGTCACTAAGTACTCAAAGGTCCAAACTTCTTTTTGTCATCAAAAATTGATTTAGGGCCTTTAGGTACTTAAAGCGACGAAATATAGGTACGTTACATTGTTAAAATGTTTTAATAAACTCTTTTTGGTTTTTTCATAAACTATCATATTTTATTTTTTCCTGAAATGAGGACCATAAAGATTTATCATGATTGGTTATATTTTCAAATAAGCTTTATTGGAAGGTGTTACAGGAATCAGATATGGCTGCATAGCTCCCACTCGGAGACGAAATCTAGGTTAATTTAACATTTCAGTGTAATTACAACTGGTGTTACATGGTGGGACAAATTGTTACAGGCATCGGAAATCACCATTCAAGGGCTCTGATTGGCTGATATCGGGCGTTACATTGTGTTGCAAGTGTTACAGGAATGGACATCAGTTTTTCTCAATTATTTGTTACCAGGAGGTCCGGGCTATTAGGAAATTACTATACCACCATTGAATTCAGGGTATCGAGAGCTTTCTGGTGATATAATATTACATATTTTGGGCAACTTTATTTTTAACAAAAAAAAAATGATTTTATTTCGCCACTTTTGGTGAGTTTGAGCGGGGGCGTGGTTTACTATTTACCGTTAAGTATAGAATGTTTATAGAACTGGATGAGATGAGATCCTCTCATTGTGACCGCGATGGGCGGAATATTTACAACGAACTCGTTATATTTTCTTTGAAGGGCGAAGATTACGGATCCGGATGCGGTAAAACCCGACGATTGGGATGAGGAGGCAGCTGCCGAGATCCCGGACGATCTGGCGGAGAAACCGGAGGGTTGGCTGGACGACGAACCCCTGATGGTACCCGACGAGGCGGCGGAGAAACCCGACGATTGGGACGACGACATCGACGGGGAGTACGAGGCACCGCTAGTAGACAACCCGCTGTGTGCCGAGGTGGGTGGAATAACCAACCCGTCTAAATAATAATTAATTAATTAAGTAGTTTTGCAATAAATATATGGAGTTGCTTAGTTTATTTTTGATTTTAACTGGGTTTTGTTTATATATACTTATAACTTCCCCTACAGATCGGGTGCGGGGAGTGGATACGGCCGATGATTCCCAACCCCAACTACAAAGGG
>JAUCBJ010004105.1:0-13748 GCA_032718475.1 Nemertoderma westbladi
TTTTAGAATAATTGAATTTCTGAATATTTTAGGGTTACTTGGTTACTTTAACTTACTTTGTTACCGTTATTTAAGCAGTAGTCCAACTGATATTGAGACCGAGTTGTGGTATGACAGACCTACTGATTTATAAATCTTTTAAGTTGATTTATAATATATATATATATATATACCCTGATAAGGGTTTTGTTACAATACTGAAATAGATGTTACTATTTCTGGGAATAATCACTACACAGAAGCTGTGCGCTCTCAGTGAAGTGTTACTTATTGGACACTAAAACGAATAATTCTACTGGCCTACGTTACTTATCTATTAATTACTTACAATATTGTTGAGATTACAATCTCTAATAAACACACGAAAAACTATACGTACGAATATTTTTTAGGGTAATTTAACAGGGATACTACGAACCAGTCTAACAAAGGGTTAGGACTTCTGGTTATTACAACGGATAGGATACTACGGTATTTGAAAATAATAAGCAGAAGTAAATATACTGCGTTGTCCAGATAGGAAAATACCACCGCCTGACGACCTACAGCCGTATCGCTATAGGTACTACGTTATGTATCACGGAGTGTTCCTACCTAGAGGTTAATAGAACGAACGTGCCTATCAACCACTTTACAACACAAATATAATGCCTACACTAATTACTTTCGGAAAGCACTGTACACTAAACCCTAAGAGGTACAAGTACTTGTAAAACAGATAACTTGCAGTTAAATATACTTGAACAGTTAAAAGAACCACAGCATCTGCTGGAGTGACCGGGGCACAAAGTCACCAGTCTTTACCTACGCCAAGCAGCCCGTGTAGTACCGGGGTTAATTTAACTATAACGGTATGTATAACAAACACAATTACTGTAGGAATAAACTTGGGGACATGAATGTTGCGAGTAATCGCATAAACTCTGAATAATAAATATTACGCTACCCGTACAGAATACTCAAATAAAATACAAGCTAAATGCTGGCAGACTACTATCAAGCCTAAACAAACTACAGTATGTGCAGATTCCAAAATTGTTAGTTAGTATGCGTGCTAACACGGTAGTACGACTTATTCTTTAGCAGGGGGTTGACCTTACAACTACGAGTTGCCCCAACTTACTAACTGGCACTTTATCAGACTTACTCTACACACGCAGCAATTCCTTCAGACCCAACAACAGCCAGACAACAATCCAGCCTACAAAATATCTGAATAATATTACGGTACCTGAACAGACTATACAAACAATACAGGATAAACGCTGACGGACTACTATCAAGCCTAAATAAACTACAGTATGTGCAGATTCCAAAATTGTTAGTTAGTATGCGTGCTAATACGGTAGTACGACTTATTCTTTAAGAGGGGGTTGACCTTACAACTACGAGTTGCCCCAACTTACTAACTGGCACTTTATCAGACTTACTCTACACATGCTGTAATCTTCAAGCCTAACAACAGTCAGACAACAGTCCAGCCTACAATGATCTGAACAATCTGAGCAGACTTACACGTCTTCAGCTCAATATTAACTTACTAGGAAATAAAACTGACAGAAATAGACCTAAGTAAAATCCCAATAAAAACCAGGCGTCCCCGATTTAATATCGAGACCTACCGGTATACAATAATCAAAATCGAATAATACTAATGTACTTATACTGGAAGTACCGGTTAGGACAGTTGGGCCTACAGACCTACAGAAGTACCGGTTCTGGCAGTTGGACCTACTGACCTACAGAAGTACCGGTTCAGGTTTACCGGTTGACCGGTACTTCGCAACCTTATTGCTTACTGCAATAAGATCAATAACTGTTATTGTACGCGCTTTTGGAGACCTTTAGCAGTTTAACCTGCCAAAATTTATATGTCTTTAGTTGGTAAATTGACTTTATAAGATGACAAGATTTAATACAAAATAAACAAAACATTAGCCGAAGCCAGCCTAGTGCGCGTCCATTCACCCGCTGGATATACCCGGGGGGCTGGATTCTGAGGGCTTAGATTTATTGCAGTGAAGCCTACTTGTATTATTCGATTGATCACTAATGTAATAATCTCTGGCAAATATTATTCACTTTCGGGAAATATTAGCAGTTCCTTTAGGACGTGGCGCTCTATCTATGTAAACAAAGTTATGACTTACACCAAACACAACGATATGGCTTAGATTTCACGTATGAGACGCATTCTTTTGGAGATGCTTAGTTATCAGTCTCAATCACAATCATACACACTACCGGTACCGCACAATACTGCTCACTGGTTTGCCGACAGTCACTGACTTTGATCACGTATAAAGAGAATAGCACTTGACTCAAGTAGTGGCTACCAAATAGCATTATATTCACTACAAACCACTATAATATAAGTCGCAATCGTTGTATGTAAACTGTCTCTCTAACCTGTAGTGTATCAAGAAAATTGGGAAATTCGGGTTATTTGACGATATTCTTCAACTAATAACATCCAATTAACTGACACAAAGAATTACAAACCATAAAAGCAGTAAGACGGTAGGTTAAGATTAGAATAAAAAACACCAAAAACTGATATGTGTTGAGTTGATATGATATGAACTGACAACAGCTATACGCTCTATAATCTTAAGCCTACTAATGTTTCTTATAAAGTCTAAAAACAAGCGATTCCAGAGCCGTTCTTCCTGGCTTAGAATCACCAACAACACTAAAAACTGATAAGAATAACCTTATTTACAAAGGCTTCCACCCACCACAGAGAATGAGCATACAGATAGGAAAATTCAGTTCAGTAGATCTGTGATAGGTCGAAATCAAAACCAACTCAAATCCTATTGGCAGATACAGAAAGCAGGGCTGTGGGGCAACCTTCCCAAGCTGGTTGGACGATCAAACGTAGCCCAGATCCCTTCGCACAGCAAATCAGCCAATCAGCCGGTAGCTTGCACTATTCTAGTTATAGATACCTTTTTAGAGTATTCCAGCGCCTGGGGGGAACTGGTTAGCAAGGCAAACGAATCAGTTATCCCACAAAAGCTTTTACAGCTACAGTATAGTTTAAAAGGGTTGCAGTATATTCAGTTGGTAAATATGTAGTAGTAAGATAGTAAAATAGAACATACATTAGGACCAAGTACATTTCGAATGTTGCATGTTGACTTACATGTCACTGTAGTCATTTAAAGTAAAGTAAGTAAATATGTCCGCAGAACATACATTAGGACCAAGTACATTTTGAATGTTACATGTTGAAAGTTGACTAATACTACTACAACAACTATCGGCACGCTGTATTGCGGGTAGCCTACATGATATATATTAGGCCTACATATATATTAAGAATGCTGTGCCAGTTTGTCAACAAAATTTCGACGCCACAACTCCCTATCACCCATGACATTTGCTAGATCATCCGCATCTTCAAGGCCAGTGTCCTTTAAGATGCATCTCAAGAAAGTCATGGGTTGTCCACCATGCTTATTCACTCCATGAGGCCGCCAAAGCACAAGCTTATGCACTGGTTAGTCCTCGCGGTGAAAGCAATGTCCTGCAAAGCGGAGGCGGGTCCGTTCAAGTGTCGACCTAGGGGAGACTAATTAAACAGACCTCCAATGTTGTATAGAGTCTGAATGGAGATGTGTACATTGTACTTGACACAATGAACCCGGCGCAACATTCTTGTATAACTAACTGTCATCCAGAAATTTGATGTCCTCTACGGTTAGAGCCCAGTATAAACTCCCAAAGGACTGAAAGTTGACTGTTCCTGTGGAACGCCACTATAGGCCAAAATCTATCTATATTTTAGTTGAAAGCATGTGACCAGGGCCTTTACAGTACCCTACTAATAATCACTACAGTATAATGTATAATTTGCTATAAAATAACATCACAAATCAATACTGTAGTACAGTAATATGTATGTTATTATGATTCCCCATTTATTAGTGCACTTGTGCAGTGTAACTTACAGTAGGCCTACAGTATTATAGGAAATGTCCAGTATTGTGTAGCAATTCGTCTCTAGCGAACATTCATACACTTCTAGCCAGCCGGGGAAGGATAATAATATGCTTCCCGCAACGTAAATCGAATATAATCTACAATAGCAGCCTATACTGTACTTCATTAGTAACAAGCTGAGACCACGAAGGCTACTGATGATGTATACGGAAATATTGCCTCTGGTTTCTTATTATTTAACTTGAGTTCGAGTGTACTGTAGGCCTATGTAAGATACGTTATTACTACATATTATACTGTATGTACAGTAAATCTGACACGCAATAGTGGGGTCTTAGCGCCGTACCAATTAAGCAAGCTTTAGCATAGGGATACCACACCACTATTTTAAGCGTAGCCTAGTTGCCCTCTAGCGGGAGAATCGAGAATTGCTAACGCTGAGTCTCCCACACTGCCACACGTAAATTATATTTCAAAACTTTGGACAGCTTAGGCCTACATGCTGATATGTCGTACCAAGTTCGCTTTCATTTCAATGAAGTAAAGACAGTCTGTAACCCAGTGCAGTCTGCAACCCAGCGACTTACGTCTGTAAGCTAAGCTCTATCAGCAAATCGCTGACAGGATTTGTAACCATAGGAACAGAACTGTTCTACCCTATGAAATGCAGTTGTGACCAGAACCTAGACGGCAACTATACATACACCCTATTGGAAGACATAATAAAGACTATTGACTATGGTTAGATAATACTGTGTGTACAGTAGTGTACTTGTTTGGACCAAACTGGACCGAAAACATGGCGAATTGCACCACAATGCAGAAATGAATGAGCGGGGCAAAAAATGATATCAATTGAAATTTAAAATTTTAGAATTTTGATCATCAAGGTCTTTTGATTTAAAAGTAATACTCTTACAGTAAATAAAATTGATTTTCTGTAATACTCTATTTCTATCTCTCGTTTATTGTTTTATCAGTTTAGGCCCTATCCACACGTAGGTCATATGTTTGATATTACTGCAATGGGTTATTCCATTTTTGGCATATCCAGCCACAGCCAGCCGGACAGTGGTTCCGACTGGACTTACCAAAATCATCAACCATACCTCGTACACGTAGCGTAGGCATGAGGCGCCGTTCGCGCCGAAATTAAGTCAACCTTCTGTTTGATATCCATATCATACTGTATGTACATTCTCGGACAGTGATTTTTCATAGATTTCCTATACAAATTCTCTAACCGATAATTTTCAATCCGAGAATTTGTAGTGATTACATCTGACTGTCTGTCATTGTTAGAACTAGTCAAACTGCTCTCATTTATTTTATATATTATATATATATATTTTATATATTTATATGAAGAGCCATGCCCATCGGAAGTCGAACAATTAGAAACCGAATGGTACAACGAACCCTTCACTCAGCAGGAGGTAAACGAAGTAATATCCTCAGCGGCCAATAAGAAGGCGTGTGGGCCGGACAGAATCTACTACGAACATCTAAAACTCTCCTCCTCGGTCCTTCTCACCACAATCACGCTACTTTTCAACACCTGTTTGTATATTGGCAAACTACCTACAATTTGGAGAGAAAGCATCTTAGTTATCATCTACAAAGGAAAGGGCCCCATCACAAATCCTGATAATTATAGAGGGATAGCTCTTCTGTGCGTCCTCTTGAAAACGCTAACCTCTGTAATCGACAAACGAGTTCGTAAATGGTTATCCTTTATCAAATATATACCACCGGAACAATATGGATTTTCCCCTGGGAGATCTACTATTGATGCTCTGCGAAATCTTCTAAAGGATATCTCCACGCGCTTAAACTCAACCAACAAAAACGAACGCGTGCTTTATGCTGCATTCGTTGACTTTCGCAAAGCTTTTGATATGGTTAGTCGAATCAAACTCCTATCCAAAATCCACGCAGCTGGTATAAAAGGAAAGCTATATAACTTGATACGAGCGTTATTGGATAATAATATTTTCGATGGAATATTTCTATTGCCGCGTTTTCGATGGAGTAAAATTATCAAATATTATACACCAACTCCGGGGTGTGCTCCAGGGTGACTGCTTCAGCCCCACATGTTTCCTGATCCTCATCGCAGACCTCGCCTTCATTCTGCGTCAAGTAGCAGCAACTATTAAGTTCATTTTCTTTGCAGACGACCTTGTATTTTACTCTTCAACACGGGAAGACATTCAACAGGGCTTAGACGTTCTTCATCAGTGGTGCATTGTTAATGGCATGGAAGTAAACCTCACCAAAACAAAAATCATAAAATTTAGGAAAGGTGGCCGTCTAGCACTGAACGACAAATTCACTTATGCTGGTTCCAATGTCATCGTGACAAATAAATACGAATATCTAGGTGTAATCCTCCAGCCTTCTCTATGCTTCAGTGAACATATCGAATCAAAAAAGAAGAAATCGTACAGTGTAATTGGCTCAATAAATAATTTACCTCTCTTATCTGTAGAAACCGGTTTACGGATTTTCAACATGAAAATTGCCCCAATGATATTATATGCACTGCCTGAGATTGCTCCTTTCCTTAAACTCCCGCAACTAAAAGATATAGACAAGATAAAAACGACATTTATTAAGAAAATGCTAAACTTGCACACCTCTGCCTCCTCCACGATGGCCCTCAATCTGATCGGCGAGAAGTCATTGGTGGAAGACATTTGCAAGATGCATCCAAATATTTTCGATACTAACTCTCTCGCCCTATACTCTAACTTCAGGGAGGAGCGGGAGGCTAACTTCATCGCGGCTGGTTACGCACTCGGTCCCGGGTTCTCATCTTCTGGCTGGAAATTACCTGGCCAGCGAAACCGCCATCTCATAACGAGGTCAACCTCGCACGGTTTCCACCATAAACTGTGCAGGAACTCAGTCCCCTTCCACGACCTATCCGACGGCTGCGCATGCCGGTACTGCGACGGGTCTGCCAAAGACCGCTACCACGCTCTGGTTTGCCCCACGTGCCCATCGCTATCTCAACTATCGTTGTAAATACATCTCACTTCCACCACTCTTAACTTTATTTTTAGCTATATTTAATTTTAGAATTGTTTAATTTAAATTTATTGAAAATTATGTGCTGTGCTTTTTATAAATTTACCTGGCCTACCCAATTTGCCCCGATTGGGGGCGTATCTTCAATATATATATTGTTAGAACTACAGTAGTCAAACTGCTCTCATTTATTTTATTTTCTATCATATTCATAAACCAAAACCCTTAACGCACATACAGTAGATTTTAAGTTTACGTAGGTCTATTAACCTCTTTAGCCTACTTACAGTACTCTCTGTAGTTTACCGGTACATAAACTGATACATTCTGAGTCAGATAGTGTTCGCGTTAGCTGGCAGGCTGGTGTAGTGCTGTAGTACTGCCAGACTGTAGTACAGTAGTATGTAGTAAGTAAGTACTGAAGTAAGACAGTACTGCAGTAAGACATACGGCTGTACGGTCTGACGGTTCAAACCTCTTCAGCTCTTAGGCCTACAGTCTTAGGCTTAGCAGCTTAGGTTAAGACAATACCTGAATCTGTGAATACAGCACCAACTAACAGACTAAGAGAGTCTAAGAGACTAAGAGAGTCTCTCTCACGCACATTTCAGCATTTACACTACCGGTACATCTCTACAGCGGTGCAGCGGTGCCAGACTGAGACTAAAGGACTAGCCCACTACACCTGTACACTACCGGCTGATCGGTACCCAGCACCACCGCAGGCAGACAGTGGCTGAGTGGGCAGGGCTGGGACTGGCAGACTGGGACTGACGGAACACAGAGGTAGAGAAACTGACAAAGACACGTTGAGGTGATCAACTTCCGTACGAAGATGACAGAAGGCATCCGCCCTCTCGCTGGTGGTCGCGGGCGTTGTCCTACACTTATTATCGTCGCTCTGATGTTGACGATGGGTTTCATATTGTTTAGTTACTGGACCCTCAATGAGGAGCACAAACTAGCAATCAATAAAGTTGGAAGTTTAGCGAACCGGGTAAGTTCAGATCTTCAGAAGTTGGATAAGTCAGTAAAAAAGCTTACCGGTATGGTAGTGTAGTACGGTTTGAACAGTTGAAGTATGGTTTACACTTTATTGCGAAATGCAATTAAAAGGCAGAATGGAGCAATTGGATGAGTCAGTATGCAGTAATTAGGTACACTAGTCCTACCTAGAGCAGAGGCTGCTCGGTTAGGGTGGCCTAAAAAAAATTATTTTCGATATTCAACTCGACTCGACTCAGCTTAAGCTGTAAGCTGAGCTAGGCCTATAAAACAATTTAAATAGGTGTATAATATTTTGTGTGTTCAAAATTATTTTGCTTTAAATTGAGTTGAACTAGTTCCAGCAATGTGGCAACATGTTTGCACTCAATCGGCACGTTTCGCGACTACCGGCCAGCCGGCAGACCTGTACGCCGTACCCCATACAACCATATCAGCCATTTTGCTACAGCTACTTCCACTTCTGCTACTCCTATTGTTGTATTGCAAAGTCCTTTCTTATACCAATCGAAACGTAATTATCAATATAAGGGGGGGGGGGGGGGGGGGGTGGTAGACTAGACACCTTCAAAATGAAAGTAGAGTGATTATTTATCGAGCTATTCTACAAAAGGATTCAGTTGTCTGAACTCTGAACCCAATATTCAATATAGACGCGTCTATGTGTGTGAGATAAGCATTTCATTACAAATGTTACTTCCAATTACAGCACTGACAGACTGAATCCAAAATGGTCTCATTGAAACCGCAATTATCGATTGGGATAGACACCTTCAAAGTGCGAGTAGATTGATTACTTTTCGAGATATTTCATAAAATGTACAAGAAGCTAGGGATGTACCGGAATTCCGTTCCGGCCGGAATTCCAACCGTTTGGGACCGGTTCCTGCCGAAAGGACAGAGATTCCGGCGCCGGAATGCCGGAATTTTTGTCTTTTTTGTGATTAAAATATTACTTTACGTTCAATAAAACATCCTTCTGTTCTGATAGTATTATTTTTGGATTAAAAGTTTATTTTTAAACTTTTAAAGTAATGAATAACAACAATAACATATACCATACCTAGAAAAGCCATTTTGAGTAAAGAGCAAGACGCATGGAATGATGGATTGTTTTTGTAAACAATCGATTCAAATAAAAGGTTACAGAGTTTTAACTTCCAATAATTGAAATGTTTACTAAAACAAATATACTATTGGTGGTACGTCTAAAGTCAAATGTGATAACATTTAAACACTTTTAGATTGATAATTATAATAATTAGTTAATATAAATTATTATTATGATTTTATTATTAAATTTCACTCAGGAAAATGTGTAGGGCCTCTTCATGTAGCTCATTCAGCTGTAGTCTTCATTAAATTTTTACAGTTCGAGAAAAATTGCCATTGGTTTATAAAATTGAACTTTTTGCACCTCTGGAAGGGAAACATCTATTTTCTTCTAGAACATAGCTCTATATTTCAATCAGAATATCACAGTTATACCAACTGAAATATGGATAATGATGCATAACTGGCGGCGAAGTAGTGAAGCGTTTACGAAATACTTTCATTATCCGTACGTCGTACATTCAAACCAAGGATACATACAAAAAATGAGTATAATTCAGAGTATAATTTTTTGTATGTATTTTTTTTTATGGAGAAAATATTGCAAATAATATTGTTTCTGTATTTGGATCATCCAAATTCTTCATCATTCTGAAAATAATGGATAAATTATCAATTCTGGAAGACGCGGAAAAGGAATTCCAGAGCTTGACCACTATGCCCAACATACACATTGGTGCTCAAACGGGATCCTGATCCCGAAAAACCGGGATCCCTGCGAAAAATTCATTCCCGGTCTTGATGTCTATCCCAACGTTTTTGGACCGGGATCCCAAAGTATAAATAGTTCAGAATATTTGTTGAATATCTGATAAATATTTCCACCAGAACGGAAGTGTTTTGTTTTAAACGAACAAGAACAGTTAACTAACTAATATTTCAGAAGTGTAAGATAAAGTGTGTTTTACCCAAAACCCGCCTCATACTAATAACTGTAAGGAATTTAATCCAAAATCGCAATCCCGATCCCAAAAAGCGGGATACCGAGAGTGCTAATCACGGTCGCGATCCCTGAAATCCCGAAATGTCTGATCCCATTTAAACACTAATACCGGTACATATAACTAACTATAATACACCCCTCGTTATAATAACATACATCCCTCGTCGAAAAATTGACAAATTTAAGAATACGTAGGGCCTATAAACTTTTATTGCTTGAAGAAACTTTACAGATATATAAATCACAAATAAAATTTTAATATTATTTTACTATTATTATTATTAGTATTAACAACGAAATATAGTAAGGCGGGTGGGGTTAGCTCAGTTGTTGAGCGCCAGGCTTAGTTAACCTATTGTTTGTAGGTTCGAGCCCAGTCTGGTTCCCTTCATTTAGCCTTTCATACTCTTGGGTCGATAAAATGAGCACCAGTTGAATTACTTACTGAAAAACTTGTGATAGTAACGTCCACTCGTTCCTTCGAGTAGCAGCTATAGAAAGAGGAGCCTTTCTGTCGCCTCCGACTTCGGCTGAATGTTTGTTTGCTTTTATTAAGATAGTGAGAATATTTAAATCGCTTTTCTCAATCTGTACATAAACACTCGGCTCATGTAGCTGAAAAACGTGTTACTTTTCACGCTATGAGAGTAGGATACAAATAAAATTAGTAACAAAATTTAAGCTCGCACCCCTACCTATTACCTGAATCCCTTGGGATCCAGGCTTTATTTTATGAAAATTCCGGTTCCGGAATAATCCGGCATTTGCAATTCCTGTTCCGGTTCCGGCCGGAACCAAAATTCCGATTCCGGTACATCCCTGATAGAAGCCAACCTAAATATTTTGGGCATGGGCAATATCTCAATATGTAAGCACATATTTTTAAGGTGTCTACCCTAACCCTACCCCCACTAAATCGATAATTGTGGTTTCAATGAGACCATTTTGGATTCAGTGCTGTAATTGGAAGTAATATTTGTAGTAGAATGCTTATCTCACATAGACGCGTCTATACAGATGAATGACGATAGATGATGATGATAGACAGATGAATCCTTTGTAGAATATCTCTATAAATAATAACTCTACTTTCATTTTGAAGGTGGATACCGTCACTATATCGATAATTGCGGTTCGAATGGACAATGGTATAAAATCTTTGCAATTGGAGTAACAGAATTTGATATATAATAACCAAAATGTCTGATATTGGATTGTCGCGATAAGTGTCGATTGAGCGCAAAAATTTTGGCTCATGCCTGGAACTACTTCCACTCAACTTAAAGCAAAATGATTTTGAAAACAATATTTTATACATTTTTGCATTATTTTATATAGCTGGGCCGAATGCCAAATAATACACAGTCGTATAAGCAGGCAAATCACAATCACAAATCGTGCGATGTGTTAAATGTTATCCCGATCCGCAACCTGGGAAACGGCCCAAAGAGCAGTTTACTCTGCTACGGGATTCCGCATCAGATGAAATAAAAGTAAAAAATGTGGAACTTTTACCCTGGGAGGAGGTCCCCCCCCCCCCCCCCCCCCCCCAGCCCTTAAAGGGTGTACGGTGTGGCAGTATAGACACGAGTATACATAACAATTTCATAAGAAACTCAAAATATATTTCTTATTTATATGTAATTCAGGTAGATAAGATCGAGTCCGGTAAACGCGATCTTGAGTCCCGCAATGAGGAACTGGAGTCGTACTCCAAGCAGATAGCCACCGAGATCAATCAACTGAAGGCTGACTTAGAGAAGAAGAGCACCCAAGTTGTCGATCTACAAAACCAAATAAGGGATCAGGAAGGGTCGGTCGCGGGTTGCCAGAATGAGAAGGTAATCTTTCGGATTCATTATCGCTAGTTACAGTCTGCTAATACTTGCGTTGTTAAGTACCGGCATCGGATTAGAACCTCTTACAGTATTTTGTATAACATCTTGTATTAATGCCAGTTACATGTCAGTTAAATCATATCGTTTCTTGAGGATCCGTCTTATATTTTCTGATTTTAATAATTAATTATCTTTTAGGTAAATTTACAAACTCGACTCACTGCAGCAGAACAAAGTAATGCAGAAAGTGAATCATTGCGGAACCAACTTCTCGACACCCAGAATCGCCTGTAAGTTAGACAGTTTTAATAAGCGCCGCCCTGACCGCTCACCGCTGACCATACAATTAGTTTCATACACACCTCACCTCCTCGAATAAACATTACGACCTTTATTTTTAATATTTCAATTTCTGAATTCAATGTTCGTACAGTAGTAATACGAAAATTGGTTTACTACAATTCTGTGTTCGCCAAATAACCCACAAATAATTATGGTTGTTACCCGACGCGACCCAGGTACAGGTAGTCTATGTCGTATTTGTTTATATTTAAGGACTGAATGTACGAAACGCAACGAGACACCGACCCAGACCAAGACCAAGGTCAGCAACGAACCAGCAGATGCAGCCAATCAGGAGTCGGCGGCACCAGCGTCCAATCAGGATGTAGATGGCGGCGCCCAAGAGCAACAAGTACAATTACCTCAGCCGGTGGCGGGAAATAAGTAAGATTATTAGTTAGTTGGGTTATTGTCGGCAATAACTTTACTTCCCGTCTTCCGTTTCTCTTAGGCGCTAATATTATATGGGATATAATTGTTGTATCTCACACCGGTAATTATTTTTTCTGGTCACATAATTAAATACTTATGACATAATATTCTGCCAAACTATTAAATAAAATGCCGGTCATTTAATAAATTTGCCAGTTTTTATTAGATGATGATCCATTTATTATAAAGTGTGCCGCTTTAATTATCATTTCCGTTAAAAAAAAGGTGCCACGATTAATACAAATTACATCGAGCTGCATTGAATAGCTGCATTGCGCTGCATTACTTATATCGCATTTACCGATTAAACGTTTTCATTATCAATTAATAATAATTCCCTCCATGAGAAGTAAAGTTCCCATTTGTTTGCCGTTCAGTAATCTTTCACTAATTTATTTTTTATCTTATATTTTTATCCTTTTCGGTGAAATTTATATTTATTTTATGTTGATGGATTTCCCACGGCCCAAAGCCCATATTTAATATATTTAAGGTTTTTTAGACTAAATTTTATATTTATATTATGTTTCACTTTTTCTTAACATTTATGGTGATTCGTTGTAGTCCAGAATATGTCATTTATAAAAAGTATAATATTGTACCGTATGCCGTGCCGTGCCGTGCCGTGCCGTGCCGTGCCGTGCCGTGCCGTGCCGTGCCGTGCCGTGCCGTGCCGTGCCGTGCCGTGCCGTGCCGTGCCGTGCCGTGCCGTGCCGTGCCGTGCCGTGCCGTGCCGTGCCGGGCCGGGCCGGGCCGGGCCGGGCCGTGCCGTACCGTGCCTTGCCGGGTCGGGTCGGGCCGTACCGTGCCGGGTCGGGCCGTGCCGGGCCGTGCCGTGCCTTGCCGGGCCGGGCCGTGCCTTGCCGGGTCGGGTCGGGCCGTGCCTTGCCGGGCCGGGTCGGGTCGGGCCGGGCCGTGCCGTGCCGTGCCGTGCCGTGCCGTGCCGGGCCGTGCCGTACCGTGCCTTGCCGGGTCGGGTCGGGTCGGGCCGTGCCGTACCGTGCCGGGTCGGGCCGTGCCGTGCCTTGCCGGGCCGGGCCGTGCCTTGCCGGGCCGGGCCGTGCCGTGCCTTGCCGGGTCGGGCCGTGCCTTGC
>JAUCBJ010004106.1:0-38412 GCA_032718475.1 Nemertoderma westbladi
TGGGGCGCCTAATACATTGGAAAATATTTAAAAATGATATGATTACTATAAATGGCTGTTTAGTCCTCTCTGCGTCGGAAAAAAATGAAAAAAAAACAAGTAACCAGCACTTTTCAGTTAGAACACAAAATTTTTAATTCACTTATACGATGCTATAAATTCACATTTTCAGGCTTTCTACGGCGCTGATTCTAATAGAATACATTTCTAAAATGTCCCATCATTGCTACTTGTATTTTTCGACGTAATTTGGCAAATTTTGGTGCTAGGACCAAATTTCGTACCCATCACCAAAAAGTACAAGTTTTCGATGTCCAGTGCTGTTTTTATTGATTCCATCGGATTCAGGACCCTCATAAACCCGTATAACGCAATAAACAAGATGATACTATCTACTGATCAATTTGCTTATTTTCCAAAATTTGGTGCTGGCACAACAATTTTCACCCACCGGCGAAAAATCCAAGTTTGAAAACTCTCATGAAATTTTTACTGATTCCATTGAATTCAGAACCCTCACAAACCCGTATAACGCAAGAAACAAGGTGACTCAATCAATGTATATATTTGATGGTTTTCAAAATTTGGTGCTAGCACCACATTTTGCACCCACTTCCGAAAAATACAAGTTTGAGATGCCTAGATCGAAAATTATATATTCCATTCATTTCAGAATAGCCATAAACCTCTAAAACGCAAGAAATAAATTGTCACAAACAATTTTATCAATTGAATGGATTTTCAAAATTTTGTGCTAGCACCAAAATTTGCACCCACCACCGAAAAATACAAGTTTGATACGCTTGGTGCAACTCGTATATATTTCATCGAAACCAGAACCCCAAAAAACCCCAAATGCGTAAAAAACAAGTTTCACACAATCAATTTACAAAATTGACATATTTCAAAATTTGGTGCTGGCACCAAAAATTGTCACCCGCCGAAAAAAACAAGTTTGAAATTTCTAAATCAATTTATATGAATTCCATCCAATTTCTAACACCAAAAAACCGGTGTAAATCAATAATAGAGATGTTACAATTCATATTTAATGAAATGTAATTTTCAAAAAACGTCTCAAAAAAAGTGCCAAAAGTAGGGTTAAAAAATGGTGCTATAACTCGAAAACTACCCAATATTTTTGAAAACGGTTTTAACTACTAGGAAGACAATAGATTTTTAGGAAAAGTCATAAAATTTCAGATTCCCAACTGCGTTTGTTTCAGAATTATAATAAAAAAACCACGGGGAGGGTCATATTGACCCCCCCCCCCCCGGGTTTAATAGGGTTAAGGAAGTACGTAATTAACATACCGTTGCAGATTATGTAATAGTGATATATTGTTACAGGACAAACAGATGGGAAAAGGTGAAAGTATAATATCTAGTTGTTTAGTAGGGATATTGGTTTTGGGTTGTTGATGAAACTTTTCCTGTTAAGGCAAAATAATTTTTTGTTTGTCGAATTATTAAATTAATAATTGCTAACAACATTTATTTAATAATTAAATTAATAATTGCTAATAACATTTATTTAATAATTAAATTAATAATTGCTAATAACATTTTTATTTAATAATTAAATTAATAATTGCTAATAACCTTTATTTAAAAGAGATATCCTTCCCTATAAATCTCTCTCTATTTCTCTTTTTCCCAATTCCCCACACGACTGCTTCTCAGTTGAGCGAATTCTACACAGAGCGAAAATCAGAGTGAAAAATCAATACCTAATGGGGCTCGAACCCGGCACCTAGGTTTCAAACTTTTGGTTATCTTCAGCCGGGTGTATGCGTCCTAAAATAACTGAGCTACCAGGACGGATGAAGAATTAGCTATGGAGTGGGATATCACACTTAGTCCAAACCACTCAAAGGAAAGTGCAACGTTATTCCTGTAAGTTTGAAACCTAGGAACCGGATTCGAGCCCCTATAGGGTTGGTTGATATTTTTCACTATGGAGAGCATTATCATCATATTGCCCTAATAAATTATATTCTTAATTCACCGCCACCCACCCTACAACAATTAATTTATTATTATTAATAATAAAGTTAATATAAACAAGCGCGAAATCGCTCAAAGGTCCGCGCTAACTAACGCACGAAGTGTCTCATTGAATGAGTGGCTTACTAACAATCTTACTACCAAAAAAATCACCACCCGAAAGTGGGATTGAACTCTTAGAGATTCCAAGTCCAACGCTGACTGTTCGCGGTATTTCAATTTTTATTAACGCGAGTTGAATATTTTTTGGATTTATTTGAAATGAATATTCCAATATCAATACTGGGTGCGGGAACATGGAATTTGGGCACATTCAATGGACTGGGGGCGATTTACGGGTGAATATTGGGGCACTTACGGGGTACGGGACTCATGTCAGATATTTAAGGGCCAGGGGTGGGAGGCAAAGTTAAGCAGTACTCAGGTTTGCCTGAATACTATTAGGCCTAGCCAACTTCCTGCTGCCTGTAGATTTGGTAACTCGCTAGGCCTAGGGACAAGGGCTGCCCTTAGCGGTCCCTGGCCAACAGCAGTTATTACTAGCCTGAATAAGGACTCGGAAAGTCTGCTGCTTGTGTCAGGGATTTGCGACGGGAACCGACAGACAGATCCTTAGCGGTCCCTGGTCACCGGCAGTTATTACGAGCCTGAATAAGGACTCGGAACGCTTGCCTACTACGCCAGGGACTTGCGACGGGTCGACCGACTAATGGAGGAAGGGTTCGACGAGGACTGCCTTCCTGGAGTGGGTTCCACGGCCGGCGTTAGTACGAGCCTGAATAAGGACTCGGAAAACTACCAACCGCTGGGACTCACGACGGGCTGACAGACCCCTTGCCAAGCCATACCGCTTTCCTGATGACCGATCCCTTCGGGGTTCGGGAAGGGTGGGACGGACACGCAATGGGGTCGAAAGACAAAGGATCGGACTCCACTGGCCTACCGACTGTTCGGAGCAGCTTCGCGGCTACCGAAGCGACTACGAGCCTGAAAAGGATTCGGAAAGCTTAGGTGGTTGGGTCCCTGTGATGAACCGATGGACCCCTAGCCAAGCCGTACTGCTTTACTGATGACCGATCCCTTCGGGGTTCGGGAAGGGTGGGACGGACACGCAAACGGGTCCACCGACTCGACAGACCCCTAGCCAAGCCGTACCGCTTTCCTGATGACCGATCCCTTCAGGGTTCGGGAAGGGTGGGACAGACACGCAACAGGGTCGACCGACACCGACACTACGGTACCGAGACTAGGACCGAAGGAAAATGGGGAACATTAGTTAGGTTAAAATCTAAAGCAAACAGTGGGTAATTAAATATTGTACTGTAGGAATTTATATTGTCGCACATTATTGTGAATATTTGGTGTATTTGATGTGGGGAAGCCCAACTTATTCTCAATCAAGATTCAATGTTGACCAAGATTCAACTGTAGGAAAGTTACATTAAAAGATTATATCCAACCAATGCAACATTTTCTCAACCGCAATCTTGCATTTAAGAAAGTACTCCTTATCCACTCCCAATATCCGGTGACTGGCCGGAATTCTGTGGTTTAAAAGTTCCGCCTCCAGCATCGGCGTTTTCCCCCATGGTGTCGGGAATAACGGCAACACTGACCTAATAATAAGACTATACAATTGCCAATACAACGACAAACAATTGACGACTGGTGTGAAAAAAGTGCAAAGCTCTACTGAAAAGGTAAAATAGAAAAAGATTATGTGAAATGAAAATTGCAACTTTCACATTTTATTTTTAAAATTTCAAAAAATTATAGCTAGTAAAAAATACTAGCTACCATGAAAAAATATATCTACTAATGTTCTAGAACATTCAACAATCCAAAAAGCACTAAACAGTTGCTATCTGGAACCGGACAATTCGGTCCCGGACAATTCGGTTCTAGGACAATTCGGTACTAGGACAATTCGGTCCCGAACAATTCGTTGACTAGGACAGGACTTATGACTATTGACTAATAGGACTAGGACAACTACATGTAGGACAATTCTATATATTTAGTGTTTTGGGACCAAATTGTCCGGAACCGAATTGTCCGCACCGAATTCTCCGGGACCGAATTGTGCGGGACCGAATTGTCCTACATTCAAAATTTGCTTGTCTCTGAAATCCTTTGTGGGCATTTTAGAGCGGTAATTTAAGAGAATTTTAAATTTAGTGCTAAAAACAGTACTTTTTGGGACTGTTTGTGTATAAAATCGGCCTTTGTTTTTTTTTTCTCGTAAAATTTAAGTCAAAATTGCTCAATAGCATTGGATGCAACCATGAAATGAACCGGATTACAAATTTGAACTCAATAAATTCAAAACTGTTCAAGAAGTATTCGTTGTGACAAAAAGGGGCCTTTTGCAGCCATTTTCGCGTGACATTTTGGGGCTTTTAAAAAAAAATGGATTAACCATAACCATTCCTAAATAACAACCAGACAATGCTTGGAAGCACTAAGCTCAATTTTCACTCAACTTTAAGCCGTGGAAACATCACATTTTTATATTGTAAATGATGGTTAGTTAAACATTTTCGACCAATATTCAGTGTGAAATACATCGCGATATTAGGAGCAATTCATCGTTTGACCAAATTATCTCTCGAAATATCTAGGATTTGCGGATTTATTAGGTTTATTAGGATTTACTAGATTTATTGCGGGTTTCATAGACGCATTGTGCACCAACTAAAACCGACTCGAAATAAGTGAGTGGTACTCACTTCTAGTTTTGCCGGATTAGGATTCATTTAGTGGATTTAAAATATTTAAATTTATTTTATTTAGTACATAAGTTAGATTGAAAAGAAATCTGTCATTATCATTTTTTGTTGTGTAAGACTACATTGTTTCATGTTCTGTCCTTAGTAACTGTTACTGTAGTAACTGTTATTCCTGGAGACCGTGGCTTAGGGGTAGTCTACATGTGGACCCGTTGGTAAAAAGTTATTATTATTATCTTCTGTAAGTAATAATTATTTTTTCCTAAAATTACACCAAAAGACATCAATCTACTGTATATTTAGGTGCGACTGACATTCTGACAGATTCTGAGCTTCTGAGAAATAATGTGTGACTTTGATTGATTGTGATATAATTTTGAAAACATATCAGTAAACAATGAATTAGACACAAAAATTACTATAAAAACGCATTTTGCCATCCCTTGTGACTACTGAAATCGTGAATGATTTCAGATAAATCGAATTGATAAATTACTATTCATTCAAATTAACATTTTTGCTAACGTTTTCCTTTGAACATTACACTTTAAACATTTTTCTTAAACACTTTAAACAGTATTTTAAACATTCTATGGGACATTGTGTATATCTCGGCGCGGCTTTAAGTAATTTAATTATACAAAAAATAAAGTAACAAAATAAAATTTACTTCCGCAAGAATCAGCGCTGTGATTAAAATAATTAAAATATTATTAAAAATACAATAATACGATACTATTATGAGCGCTTAATACACTCATAATTAACGTACCAATCCAATGCACTATCATTGTTAAAATTGGATGGAAAGCAGCCAAGTCAGATAACCAATATTATCAACTCACCTGCATCCTATTGGTGAAGGTGAGTTGATTTCTTCCCCCTCCTGGCTATCTGCATAGTAACCGAGTCGAGGTATATTAAATGCAACTCCTTGCTTATCCCACCCACTACTGGTTCACCCCAAGTTTAATATTTACATGTTCTGGAATGAATATTTACGAGGTTGGCTTCTGCTATACATTGCCTACCATTTAAGAGCCCTCTAGTTTATTTAAATGGCATTCTCTAATCAGGCAAGGTCTATCTGTCTATTAATGGTGCTATATGTGAGATAAAAATATTTATTGAACAGCCAGAAATTAATAAATAAATTAGGTTGTTTTATCAGTGAGATAATAATACTGTAACTTACAGTGTGTGCTTATGTCCTAAGATTTACATGAAATTAAATATAAATAAAGTTATTTTTTAAACAGGGTCAACAAATACAAGAACAGGTTGCAGCGTTGGAAGAACTGATAAAAGAACAGTTTACAGAGTTGAAAAAACAGAATACAGAGTTGAAAGACCAGTTTACAGTGTTAAAACTATATAATTATAAGCAAATAGTAATAGCGCCTATCCTAAAGCTAAAGCATAATAATAGTGATGGAGTAATGATTCAGCAAAGAGTTGATGGATCTGTTGACTTCTATCGAAACTGGGATGAATATGTTAGAGGATTTGGTGACCCGAAAACAAACTTCTGGTTGGGGTTAGAGACGATCCACGAGCTGAGTTACAGCGGGGTGAAATTGAGAGTCGATTTGTGGTACAACAACAAACACCTATACGCGGAATACAACAACTTCTCTATCAGATCAGCTTCAACTAATTACACCCTACATGTATCCGGTTACCATGGTACTGCTGGTGACGGATTGGAGAGGCACAACGGTCTCCCATTCTCTACCAAGGACCGAGATAACGACCCCGCTAACTCGCGCAACTGCGCCATAGAACGTACTGGGGCGTGGTGGTATAAGAACTGCGCGGACAGTAACTTGAACGGAGAATATGGTGGGGAGTGGGCGAAAGGACCTTATTGGTTTGATTTTACTTTAATGATTTCGGCTTCTCGAGTTGAAATGAAGATTTGGATTTAGTAAAACTGTAAGTTTTATATAAAATTACTAAATAATTTCAATAGTTCGCGTTGGAAACTAACTTTTACATTTAATTATTAAAAATATTAATAATATTTATATAATATAAAAAATTAATTATAAAAAATAATAATACAGTATATAATAATAATAAATTTTAATATATAATATTATAAATACTATAATATAAATGTAATATATATATTATAAACAATAATAATAGAAAATAAAGAATATTGAATTAACATAAAATTATTGCTCTATTCGAGTGCAAAATCTCGAATGTTGAAACACCTTGGGTACATTTACACAATGGAAACTGATGTGAATTTGAATTATAAGAAAAGAGATAAGACAATACAGTACATTATAAAATACAATACATAAAAAGAAAGCTATGGGGGGGGGGGGGGGGGTGTAAGTACCGTCGGGTAGAGGGTGGGGGTGGGGGTTAAGCACTGGTTGACGCTACATACTGTGGACGTAAGTGCCATACAATACCCACGTTCTGGGGACCTTTCGTCCCCAGAACGTTCGGACTGGAAATTCGAAATCTTCATTGCCAAATTAGTCTTAATATGAAATTTCACCGCATTTAGGATCAGTCCCCACTTTGTTTGTGTTAAGCCGCACTCGTATGTGTTCGGTGTGTATGGGGTGTAAATATTGATGTCCCCACTACTAACGCAGTGATAATTATACACACATTATCTACGTCATTTTGTGACGTCACAATGTCCCCAGTGAGCTTAATTTTTACGACCCCGGTTTGTGGTTGAAATTAAGTATGTTATGTGTCATGTTCAATTATTTAAGGATTAGTTAGTCAGGTCTGTCTTTGAGACAATGCAGCTCAGGCAATCCCTAGATAACGTTTTTTTTATTATTTTTATACTCTCGTAAATAATTGTAAAAGTTAATATTTCCTTATGAGTTACCTAAGCCCCCATTGTGGTGCAACTTTCCTCAGTTACTATAACAATGGATTTTCACTTAGTCGATAGTGCTAAACAATCCCGCATGCACTATGCATACAGTACAAGCATGTAGCAATTTTTTTAAAATATATGTGGACAACTACTACTACTAACTACTACTACTACTACTAAGTCGAGCGAACTCGGACAGTGGAAATGAGATCCTTCCAGGCTTCCCGATTCTCCATAGTTGTCGCAATTTCGTTTCTCCCAAGTTCAGTATCCCTTTCAAGTTGATCTATATATGTTATGGCCGGTCGTCCACGACTACGCTTTCCATGAGTTGGTTGCCAGAAAAGTAGATCTGGTATGACCTCGTCTTTACTTCGCCAACAGTGCCCACTGAATCTTAATCTGCGTTCATGGATGGTGGTTGATACATGTGGTATTGTACCATAAAGCTCGGCGTTTGTCATGTGTTGTCTCCAGCTGATGTTTAGGGCTGCCCTTATTAGTCTTGTGTAGCAACCATCAATTCGGTGTTTGGGTGATATCGCCAGTGTCTAGGTCTCAATAAAATCAAAATACACTTTCCACTGTAGCTCGAAAGAACTTAGTCTTCAGGTGCCTGGAGAGATCTGATTTCCAGATGGTATCCATTTTTGATAGAGCTACCCAAGCCTTTGCTTTCCTAACTTCTATGTCCTTTTTGCTACTCTCTATCCATGATCCAAGGTACTGGAAGTCATCGACCATCCTTAGTTGTTTATTATCAATGGTTGTCAAGTTTCCATCAACATTAAAGGTCATGAATTCGGTCTTGGTAGCATTTATGGGCAATCCAACCTTCTGGTATTCCATTAGCTCTTAGTATTTCAAGCATTCTTTATTGTAGTTCTTCATTAAATATCACCAACTACCCTTATTGGTGCATTTGACTTATTTAGGAGTTATTGGTTAGTACATTGTCCGCAAAGTAGTTGAGATAACTTTATTGTTGAGGTATATAAGATGACTAGTTGAGAAAAGAAGTCAGAAAATAATATACATCGCAAACCACAAAACCACTATCGGCTATGAGGCGCCCCTTTGTACAACTTTTCCGACCAGATACCTCATTTACAGTTTGCCAGGTAAGTCTTGATTGTTACTGTATGTCAGCAATTGTAATTGCTTCAATTGTATCCTGTATATACTTTTCCTGCCTGATGTTGTAGGCCAATTTAAGATCGCCCTTTGCATTCTCAACCTTGTTAGTGTTGTCGGTTGTTGGTTGTTGGGTTTTTACTTTGTAGCCTATCTTAAGATCTTCTCTCTTACAAGTAACCTCAGAGTTTTGCCATGGCACATACTGTTTTCGTTTGGGTTTCTGAGGGATATGCCTCTTAACTGATTCCTTGTGGGCTTTTATTATATTGTGGTATATTGAATTGGTGGACTGTCCTTTACGCACATCTGGGGACATTGGTTTTTGTATAGATGAGATAGGCTCTACGTGCACCATGTCCTGGAATATAGTGTCGTTATTCAGGCACCTGCCCCCCCCCCCCCCCCAGGGTTTTTTCTAATTATGTTAGTGAAATTTATAAATGAATCTTATTTAGAATTTGGTCACATAGAGACTGACCAATTTGCGCGGCAAGGTTTCAAACTTTACATGCATTTTACTCAGAATTTTATATGTTTGTATGTAGTCTACATTTGTGTAAACTCATAAACTGACTTCGTAAATAACCAGTTATGTGCAATATACGATCATTTATTTTATTTTAGATTTTAAGTATTTTTAATATGAAAATAATGTTTTTGTAAAAATTAATAATTATAAATTCCGTCGGATATTTAAAAAAGAAACAAATCGGTTCGTACGGTAAATAAATCGTTATAAAACTTAAGGGATGTTACCCTTCAAAGCGATCATACTTAGTAACCAGCAACGTTGGCATTCAGATTCACCTCGGCAGGCAGTTCAGCTCGTGTTGTGGGTCCGTCGTTAGTATCAAAGGCAGTGACACGTTTACTTTCTGTACTACATAGGGTGGAAACTATAGGGCCTACTCTTGTAATTTGATATAACCGGACCTGTAATATAGTCTGCCAGTATACTATAATAGGCCTACCTCGTAATATTAATTTTATTGATAATATCAATAATCAATGCCTCGTGAAAAATAATAGGCATCCAAGACACGTTCGTGGGGCCTTCGCGCAGCACGAGGCCCAGTTATTAGATACAAATTAAAATTGTGCGACTGTATCACAAAATCAGGTTATGAGAAATTTACCCACACCACCAATCAATCAAAGAAAGGGGGACAGTACGTGTTCACCCCTTTTAATCTCCCCACCCCCCCCCCCCCCCTTCCCAACCACCAATACATAACCGCGACATCTACCACCCACGGAAGGGTAGCACGAACTTATTTCCAATCGCACGTTAAATATGCAAAGCCAGGTGGTTTATAGGAATATAATAAACGCAGTACTCGTTTTCATTATAAGCCTCTTTGCGTTCGTCCTGTTTTGTATTTAAATATATTTCTTAAACGCAGGCTAGGACGATCTTTATAATAATAATAACTAGGGATGCGATCAATATGTGAAGCCAGGTGGTTTATATAACAATTTAGTCAACGCAGTACTCGTCTTCATTATATGCCTCGTTGCGCTCGTCGCTTGTCCTGTTTTGTCATAAAATATTTTTCCTAAACGCAGACTGACGATCTTTATACAGTTATAACTATGCGAAGTTTCGAAACTGTGCGAGTAACTGTTGATACATCTATGTGGAGATGTGTGATATGTATGGGTATTGAAATAATATTAAATCAATGTACACTCTTAAAGCTGCAGCGAAAAAATGTAGCTAATTTCCTAGGTTACATATAAAATAATAATATTATTTTTAAGAACATTAATTTTACTACTTTGCAAAAATTCAATTAAAAAATAACCAGACATATACATTGTGGAATAAACTATTTCAGAAGCCTACACAACAGCCATGCCATGGATTGTATTTATGTTATTATATCTGTCATTTACCTGAGATAGCAATACAACACTTATAGTAGAGTCAATACAGGAAGGATGTTGGGATGTTGGATTTCAAGAATGATGTCTGGGCTGGAATAGCAATACTGGTTGCCTATTACAGTACAATTCCTCTCTGGTTAGTCTACAGCCACAACTCCAAGCCAGCTAGCTCCACACCAGCAGAGACTTGACCAATAATCATTCCCAGCAAATGGCTGCCTTACACACACATCCTTCCATCGTACCAGCATGTTAGCCAATAAATTAGCAGTATTTAATGAGAATCAATTTTTTATGACGTTTTA
The DNA here is from genome assembly GCA_032718475.1 of Nemertoderma westbladi. NCBI lineage: Eukaryota > Metazoa > Xenacoelomorpha > Nemertodermatida > Nemertodermatidae > Nemertoderma > Nemertoderma westbladi. The sequence continues at coordinate 10,923 of JAUCBJ010004106.1, forward strand.
ATTACTTTAGATCAATTAAAGACACAATTAATAAAGCAAATCACTTGAACTAATTAAAAACTATAATAGAATGGCGTATGTGGATTACATCTGTATAATTTTTAAGTATAATTATTTAAATCTTATACTGTAAAACAATTAATTTCCTTTAAAAGGCAGGTTGAAAATGGTGTTTTTACCGTAATCAACTTAATTAACTAATTAACTGCTATTATATTAGCTTCTCGAAGGCCACACGGAAATTCTACTTGGAAAATTTCTAAACTTTTGCCAAACAACATGTGTACCAAGTTTGGATAGATTTCATCAAAGATTGGCTGAGTTATTAACGTTTAAAATTGGACGTGACAGAACGACAGAACGACAGAACGACAGGTTGATTAATGGTACCACTACGCTAAGGCTCACTCACTTCGTGGCTCGCCCCACATTTTGATTAATGGTACCACTACGCTAAGGCTCACTCACTTTGTGGCTCGCCCCACAATACTGATAATGCCACGTGAATTCATGTCGTAAAGAATCTGCCACGTGAAAGTTCCACCCCTGTTTGGACTCAGACGGTAACCTGGTGTTCTGCACTATCGCCAAGTTCCAATAGTGTGAAGCTGCACCAAGTTTATTACGACATTTCACGACGTTTAAAGATTTTCTGTGACCTTTTTTATAACATGAAATATATTTTTTCAGTGTATTTTTAGCGTAACGAAACGACTAAAAGTACAAATTTAGTGCATATTATTATGACCTACATGTCAAACTTTCATGTGATTAGATTCAAAACTGTAAAAGCCTTAGGGTTTTAAGCGTAACCAATTTTTTTTTTTTAACTAGTATTAACTAATATTAAATAGCGAAAATTTTTTTATTCTGACCTGTCAAGTAGAATAGCATCTTAGGAACCTAAGAAGGGTACATATTATTATATTATTAAATTCTGATTCATGTCGGCAACTGGTGAACTGCCGGTGGAACCGGAGCTAAGTATACTTTTAAATAAAATAACGGTCAACATAGATCATTTACGTGCGTGCGGAGAGAAACAAAGGGCTGTTGAAATCGAGGACCGGGTCAAAGCCCAGTGTCAATCTCGACAGACCCGTTCCAGATCGGTATATATATCAATTATATACATTGACTTCTGTATTGCTACATTAATTAATTAACCCAACTTCATTAAATTATAATAATTATTAAAGTAAACATACCGTAGTCATTATATTTTACTTATATATTTAATAATTACACCATTATTTTTATTATCTTCAAAGCATTCATACAACAGTCAGATGACTTACAGGCAGGCCGGTACATGGATGTGTAGGCCTACAATGAAATAATAATTTCTTAGTATAAATTATAATTCTAAGATATATTGAACAAAAATTGAAAATAATAAAACTGAAACTCAAATTCAAATTCACGTTGTACTGTATGATGCGTGCATTATTGGTGCATCTGTGGAGAAATAAATATTTATAAAGCACACTGAAAGCACATAGCAAACAGTGTGACATGGTTGCTCTGGCAATGGAATATAACATCGACATACTATTACTACGGCATGCTGCATTGCAGCTGCATTTTTAAGAATGCTGTGGCGGCTTATCGACACCGCCACAACTCCCTATCACCCATGACATTTGCTAGATCATCCGCATCTTCAAGGCCAGTGTCCTTTAAGATGCATCTCAAGAAAGTCATGGGCTGTCCACCATGCTTATTCACTCCATGAGGCTGCCAAAGTACAAGATTATGCACTGGCTGGTCCTCACGGCGAAAGCAATGTCCTGCAAAGCGGAGCCGATTTTGTTCTAGTGTCAAGCTTGGGGGAACCAATGAGACACCTCCAATGTTATATAGTGTCTGGTTGGAGATGTGTGCATTGTTCTTGACACAATGAACCCGGCGTAGCATTCTTGTGAATGTGCCATCCAGAGATTTGGTGTCGTCAGCAGTTAGAGCCCAGCATGGACTCCCATAGAGGAGTACTGGAACTACTGCTGCTCTAAATAATCGGACCTTACGTTTCCGATTAATTCTCGGTGACTTACAAATCCTGGAAAGCCTCTTCAAGGCTGCCCATGCCTTTCCCTTACGTATTCGAAGGTCCTCACCTGACTTCTGAATCCATGATCCCAGGTAACAGAAGTCATCCACATGCTCAAGCATACCATCTTTTGAGCTTATGCTCATCCGATCAGAGACTTGCTGAGGACTTTCAAAGTTAACTGTCAAAATTTTGGTCTTTCTGGAGTTAATAAAAAGACCAACAGTAGAAGCAGCATGTTCTAATGAGCTGAGGAGCCGTTGGGCTCCCTCTAGTGATTCTGAGAGTACTCCTAAGTCATCAGCAAAGTCTAGATCAGTTAGGTACTTGAGGCTCCATGAGGCTGCCAAAGTACAAGATTATGCACTGGCTGGTCATCACGGCGAAAGCAATGTCCTGTAAAGCGGAGGCGATTTTGTTCTAGTGTCAAGCTTGGGGGGAACCAATTACATCAGGGCGATGATATTATTTCGCATTTTTTCCTTCATTCAAAATCGATCTACTCCGTCCTTTCTTAATCAATTCGTTTGAAATTTTCAGTGAATGGTCTTGACATTAACCAATAATACTTGTAGACAGAATTTTGAAATTTCGAGTGTAAGTTATATTTTGAGCCGATAATCTGAAAAAATATCGGCCAAAAATATAACACATTTAGTTCACATTTTTTCATTTTTTTAGTTAACATTAGTCTTCTGATCAATAGCCAATATGTGAATATGTCAAGACCATTCACTGAAAATTTCAAACGAATTCATTAAAAATGACGGTGTAGATAGGTTTTGAGTGAAGGAAAAAATGAGAAATTATATTCTGATTTAAATGCATGTAAAGTTTAAAACCTTCCAGCGCGAATTGGTTAGTCTCTATGTGACCAATTTCTAATAAACCAGTATAAAAATTTAGAAATCGCTATTTTCATTTATAAATTTCCCTAACATATTTAGAAAAACCCTGGAGGGGGGGGGGGGGCAGGTGCCTGAATGACGACAAGATATTTCAGGACATGGTGCATGTAGAGCCTATCTCATCTATATAAAAACCAATGTCCCCAAATGTGCGTAATGTACAGTATTTCCAATGATATGTTTTTGCTAATATATTAAATATTCTTAACATTCATTGCATTGCATTATGTTGGTTCGGACCACTGAATTGTGACTGCAGAGATCCGACTCAGTTTGAGAGCCAGCAAACCCAGGACAAGCAAGCAAATCCACTATGACTGGGAGAAACTCAGAACTGACAATGCAGTAAAGGATGCTTACACAGTAGAAGTTCAAAACCGCTTTGAAGCACTTCAGTCAATGGATGAAGACCAGTCCACAGATTTAATATACCAGAATATAATAACAGCCCACAAGGAATCAGCTAAGAGGCATATCCCCCAGAAACCCAAACAAAACAATATGTGCCATGGCAAAACTCTGAGGTTACTTGTAAGAGAGAAGATCTTAAGATAGCCTGCATTGTTAAAGCCGAACAACCAACAACCAACAACCGAAAACATTAACAAGGTTGAGAAAGCTAAGGATGATCTTAAATTGGCCTACAACATCAGCCAGGAAAAGTACATACAGGATAAAAGGAGGACAACTGCTCACATACAGCAACTATCAAAACTTACTGTAAATGAGGCATCTGGTCGGAAAAGTTGTGCAATGGGGCGCTTCAAAGCCGATAGTCATGAAGAACGTGTTGGAAAAATTACTTCAGCAACTTGCTTGGGCAGCCAACATACATCGAGGTCATCCCTACAAGGAAAATATATGACAAGACACTACCTATAGAAACAGGGGACTTCACACCTGCCGAACTCCAAAGAAGCATTAAAAGCATGTCCAATAATAAAGCGAATGGATTAGATGAAATCCCAGCGGAGGTATGGAAAACCGGAGTGCTAAACAGACCATTATTGAATGTTTGCAACCGGATGTTAAAAGGGGAAGAGCCACCACCAATTTGGACTAAAGGTCAAATAAAGCCTCTTCCCAAGAAAGGAGACCTCGGCATACTAACAAACTATCGTGGGATCTGTCTGCTTGTGGTAGCTGCCAAAATATATAATAAAATGATTCTATGATTAGGCCTCACATAGAGAAACTACCTTTAAGAGCCAAAACGGATTTCGACCAAATAGATAAACAATAGCTCAGATACTTGCACTACGGAGACTGATTGAAGGAATTAAGTCAAAGAATAAATTTCTGAGTTAAGAGCCAAGAATCCAGTTAAGGCTGCATCTAGGTCCCTGAACAGGCAGTACTCTGTTAATTTACAGGAGCTAATAAACCAACAGTTTGATGCCATCAATGATGCTGACGACAGCAGGCAATCATCCCAGGCATGGAGATCGATCAACTTGCTTGCTGGTCGAAAAAGCCAACCAACCACCAAGGTTAAGGCTGAATCACCAGCCGATCGCCTCAATGGTTGGAAAGCCCACTTTGAAAAGCTCCTCAATAATGACAGGGCATTGCCTGATAACTTTATAGAAGTAAAAGTGTCTGAGTCTGTACTCCCAGATATTCCCATTGGCGATATTTCCTTTGCAGAAGTGAAGGCTGCTGCAAAGAGCATTAAGACCAATCGTGCCAGTGGAGTAGATGGTGTTCCCCCCTGAGGTCTTTAAAATACCTGAGTGTTTAAAGCTCATCTATCCCATCATAGTAGACATGTACCAAACAACAAGAGTCCCCCAAGAAATGAAAACAAATAAGTTGGTGCCAGTTCCCAAGAAGGGCAACCTAACACTCTATGGTTCTTTTCGGGGAATCTCATTGATCTTGATTGTTGCAAAGCTATACAATAGAATTCTATTAACCCTATTAAACCCGGGGGGGGGGGGGGGGGGGGTCAATATGACCCCCTCGTGGTTTTTTTATTATAATTCTGAAACAAACGCAGTTGAAAATCTGAAATTTTATGACGTTTCCTAAAAATCTATTGTCTTCCTAGTAGTGAAAACCGTTTTCAAAAATATTGGGTAGTTTTCGAGTTATAGCACCATTTTTTAACCCTACTTTTGGCACTTTTTTTGAGACGTTTTTTGAAAATTACAATTAAATTGAATTGTAACATCTCTATTTTTGATTTACACCGGTTTTTTGGTGTTAGCAATTGGATGGAATTCATATAAATTGATTTAGAAATTTAAAACTTGTTTTTTTCGGCGGGTGCCAAATTTTGGTGCCAGCACCAAATTTTGAAATATGTCAATTTTGTAAACTGATTGTTTGAAACTTGTTTTTTACGCAATTGGGGTTTTTTGGGGTTCTGGCTTCGATGAAATATATACGAGTTGCACCAAGCGTATCAAACTTGTATTTTTCGGTGCTGTGTGGAAATTTTGGTGCTAGCACAAAATTTTGAAAATTCATTCAATAGATAAAATTGCTTGTGACAATTTATTTCTTGCATTTTAAAGGCTTATGGATGTTCTGAATTCAATGGAATATATAATTATCGAACTAGACATCTCAAACTTGTATTTTTCGGAAGTGGGTGCAAAATTTGGTGCTAGCACCAAATTTTGAAAACCATCAAGTATATCAATTGATTGTGTCATCTTGTTTCTTGCGTTATACGGGTTTGTTAGGGTTCTGAATTCAATGGAATCAGTAAAAATTTCATAAGAGTTTTCAAACTTGTATTTTTCGCCGGTGGGTGAAAATTGTTGTTTTGCACAAAATTTTGGAAAATGAGTAAATTGATCAGTAGATAGTATCATCTTGTTTCTTGCGTTATACGGGTTTATGAGGGTCCTGAATCCGATGGAAACAATAAAAACAGCAATGCACATCGCAAACTGGTACTTTTTGGTGATGGGTACGAAATTTAGTGCTAGCACCAAAATTTGCCAAATTACGCCGAAAAATACAAGTAGCAATGATCTGGCATATTTGAAATGTATTCCATTAGAATCAGCGCCCAAGAAAACCTGAAAATGTGCATTTATAGCATCGTATAAGTGAATTGAAAATTTTGTGTTCTAACTGAAAAGTGCTGGTTACTTGTTTTTTTCATTTTTTTCCTACGCATAGAGGACTAAACAGCCATTTATGGTAATCTTATCATTTTTAAATATTTTCCAATGTATTTTGCGCTCCAGAAAACCTGTATTGAAAAACAATTAGCCGAAAAATGTAACTTTCAAATTTTGTGAAAATTGTGCACTACTTGTAATTTTGGTGCTGCAATATTACCTCCCCAGTACATTTTTACAAAACTTTTTTTTTTCGGTCGGATCCAGACTAGTGATACCTACGTACAAACAAAAAATCAGACGTTTTCGTTAATATTTGTAGATTTTAGAGGGAGGGGTCAATATGACCCCCCCCCCCCCCCGGTATTTGTACAGCATTTTATAGCCCGGTACTAATAGGGTTAAATCGCATCAGGGATCCCATTAAGAGACTGCTCCGTTGAAATCAGAATGGGTTCCGTAAAGGTCGTGGGACCATGGAGCCCATTTTGGCACTAAGAAGGATAATTGAAGAGTTATCAAAAAAGAAAGACAGGCTTCTGGCTGTTATCTTTGTTGACTTCTTCAAGGCATTTGATTCAGTCTCTCGCTCACGTATGTTCAGCATACTTTCATTATATGGGATTCCTGATGAAATTATTGCAGCAATCAGATCAGTATACGATGGTTCGACAACATTTGTGTCTACTGTTGACGGCGACAGAGAACCATTTGAAGTGTTATGGGGCGTCCTCCAGGGAGACACACTTGCACCATTCTTGTTCATAATTGTTGTTGACTATCATCTACGCATGTCCTTAGATCATCATAATGATGATGGGGTGATGATAACTCCACCTAGTGGCTCCAGAAGTCGAGGAAATCCTGCAAAGTACCTAACTGATCTAGACTTTGCTGATGACTTAGGAGTACTCTCAGAATCACTAGAGGGAGCCCAACGGCTCCTCAGCTCATTAGAACATGCTGCTTCTAGTGTTGGTCTTTTTATTAACTCCAGAAAGACCAAAATTTTGACAGTTAACTTTGAAAGTCCTCAGCAAGTCTCTGATCGGATGAGCATAAGCTCAAAAGATGGTATGCTTGAGCATGTGGATGACTTCTGTTACCTGGGATCATGGATCCGGAAGTCAGGTGAGGACCTTCGAATACGTAAGGGAAAGGCATGGGCAGCCTTGAATAGGCTTTCCAGGATTTGGAAACTTAAGGTCCGGTTATTTAGAGCAGCAGTAGTTCCAGTACTCCTCTATGGGAGTCCATGCTGGGCTCTAACTGCTGAGGACACCAAATCTCTCGACGGCACATTTACAAGAATTCTACGCCGGGTTCATTGTGTCAAATTCATATGCACACATCTCCAACCAGACACTATATAACATTGGAGATGTCTAATTGGTTCCCCCAAGCTTGACACTAGAACAAAATCGCCTCCACTTCGCAGGACATTGCTTTCGCCGTGAGGACCAGCCAGTGCATAATCTTGTACTTTGGCAGCCTCATGGAGTGAATAAGCATTGTGGACAGCCCATGACTTTCTTGAGACGCATCTTAAAGGACACTGGCCTTGAAGATGCGGATGATCTAGCAAATGTCATGGGTGATAGGGAGTTGTGGAGGAGCAATTTTGTCGATAAGCCGGCACAACATTCTTAAAAATGCAGCTGCAATGCAGCATGCCGATCCTAGTGCACTACGGAGACTGATTGAAGGAATTAAGTCAAAGAATAATATTCTGAGTTAATTGCATGTAAAGTTTAGAACCTTTCCGCACGAATTGGTTAGACTCTATGTGACCAATTTCTAATAAACCAGTATAAAAATTTCGAAATCGCTATTTTTATTTATAAATTTCCTTAACATATTTAGAAAAAAAACCTGGTGGGGCGGGGGGGGGGGGGGCAGTTGCCTGAATGACGACACTATATTCCAGGACATGGTGCACGTAGAGCCTAACTCACCTATACAAAAACGAATGTCCCCAGATGTGCGTAGTAGTATACATTACATGGCACCGACATCGAGGTCACCCGTAGTCCATCATTACCATCCATTTCTGGTACTGCAGCCAATCAGAAGCCACCATTTCATCCGTAACCATGGTAACTTCTCAAGTTCCCGCTTATTCCGCTAGAGGCGTTATTAGTCACCCAACGCTAGTACTGCATCCAATCACCAACCTTTATTTTACAGGTGTTCGGGTGTCTACACTTAGCATCAGGTAACTTCTACTATTTTTCAAATCGCAATTTTTCACCAACCATTATTTTACAGATGCTAGGAGTGTCTACAGGTAACGTCTACTATTTTTCAAATCGCTATTTTTCACTAGTAACTAAATTTAATTTTGCAATTTTTCAGATAACAAAATATTCAACAGGGTTCGAACCCGGGACCAATATAACTCCTCACAACTCACCAATCACTCTTCCATCCAACCTCGAGAGAAAAAGGCGATAAATATCTGAGTTATACCATAGTCATTGAATTCTTCATCTTCATCACTGGTAGCTGATGTTTATAAATAGCTTCTAGTTCCTTAACATAATTACTATAGCGTAGAATACATTAATTCGACTATTAATAATAATCGATTTCTTTTATCGATGTAACTGGTCGATCAACTAAGTTGAATATAAGTTAGAATGACAGGGCTAGCATTGATCACGTTGCATCTGTTACACGTTACTGCTATTTCACTCTCTAACTCACGCTAATGTAATAAATTTAGCTGTACACGTTGCATCTGTTACACGAAGCTACTATATTCCTCACTGTAAGTCACTCTGTTTTATTAAAGCAACCATATAAACAGAAGTTTTACATTCTAATAATCATTTATTTAGTTTTTATTTCTCAAAATAGTTTTCATTCTAATTATGGATTTATTTAAAAAAACTTCAAGCAATACTTGGAAATTTACATTTAATAAATATACCTGTAGTATTGTTTATGGCAAGTACTTTATATTACTCTCAAGCGATAGCAATGTAACAACGTGCTTCTCTTACCTGGATACACTCTACCTTCTAGACGTCTTAGAAATATTAATCAACCGACAAAAGGAATCACCAGTTTCAAGAGGTAATATTTATCCTAATATAGAATTTACAAGAGGAAAGTTAAATATTTCCACCTGTGTTATTACTGAAAACGTATATATTCAGAAGCAAGGCAAATGTCAAATTCTAAACAAATCACTCATTAATTTATTGCTTCAGAGTAAGACAGAAATATTAGAATTGTTATCACCACCACTCGAAATAATAAATCAGTGTTCTGTTGTTAATTTAACCAACCCATCTTTTGTTGGTTTTGTAAGCAAATATAAAGGAACGACTTATATGGGACTATGGGAGATTTCAGCTAGATATTCTGATGCTATTGCTCTTAGGTATTATAATGGGTTTAACTTAACAGCATCGGAAGTAAATTCATTGTGGTATGAATGGAATTATGAAATTAGTAACGAAGGTGTCTTTTCAGAGCTAGATACGGACGATAAAGCTTTATCTGACCGACTTAAAGTAAAAATAAATGTACAAGAAAAAAAAGTAATTATTACAGACAAGGAAAGCAAATATTTACAGTTACATTACGATAAAGACATACCATATATAGAGTTTCTCTACGATATGATGTTAAAGGTTTCATCAACTGATATAGCAGACGGTTTCGCGATTCTATATCAACCAACTTGGAAGTTTAAGGTTAATAAGTCATTTCCAGAAGTAGTTTCATCCACATTTAATCCAAAGACATACATCGAAGAGACATCGAGTGATAGAAAGCGCAGATCTACATCTCAAACATCTTCCATTCCCAACAATGATTCTATACCTACAAAGAAAATAAAAGTTACAAAAGCAAGTGAAGAGGTAGCAGATTACAATAAGGAACATATAAAAACAGTATCAGATTGATTTATTATTAACTAGAGACTTTTCTTTTTCAGTTTCACACTGACTTGTAAAGGTAACTTTTTATCACAAAGCGTGATTATTATAAAGTATTTGCATGTAAAGGTGACTTTATTGAGTAAATATTGGTGATAGTTTATATTTAATGTGAGCACAGGATTAGGTATAAAACATTCGCATGTAAATGCATGAGTTTACACCACCATAATAAAACATTAGCATGTAAAACCTACTTTATCAATGAAAATTAAAAACGCATTATGCACATCTTGGTTTAGACTTGATTTTATTATAAAGAATTCAGTTGTAAAAGCAACTTTATTTATGATATTAGTTTCCAATGTAACTGTTATATATGATTGGTTGGTATAAGTAGAAACTTGAAATATATATATAAAGAGCTCAACTGATTCAATCGAGCTCATTCTGAAAATATTAAATTAATTAAAGTTTAGATATTATATTTTATTTGTGTTGTGTAGCTTATGAATTTTTTTGATTATATATATAACAATATTCATATTAATTTTAAATTGTTTTTAGGATAATAAAGAGATGGATAAACAATTGAAATGTCCATTTTGTCCTCTTCAAATTTCTAAACGAAATTATTTAACACATGTGAAATCTCATTTTGAAGAATACAATTGTTTTAATTGTCGAGTGAAATGTTCACGTGAAGAAATATGTAAACGACATGAAACAACTACAGGATGTAAAGAAATGAAGTTTTGCGTGTATGAAAAAACTTGCCCTACTTGTAATTAAAGAGTATTTATATGAGAATTACTTACGTCACGACTGTCACCAACGTTATTATCATGTTAGACCACCACCACAACGGAACCAAAACAATACTATCGTATCTAGAAAAAGACTGAAATCTGGTCAAGGTTCATCAATTTTTAGCATCGAACGAGCCGCACACGATAACCGTTTAGAAATCTATGTTTACAATCTTCCGAATGATGAAGATTTTCCTGATATTCATTCATCATTAATTAAAATTCTACCTCACATCCAAACTTTATTATTAGGAAAACTTAGCGAAATGAATGTACTTAGACCCTGGCTAGGTGTGAATATACTCATGTATCGATCACATTTTTCAGAGGGTGATCAAGAAGAAGCTTTCTATTTTAGTTCTTCAGGTGGTGCAGTTAATACCGTAGATTCACATGAAAGTTTTGACACATGGTTTGAGTATGTATTAGAAAAATTAATGCAAAAAATAGCCATGTTTAACACTCGTGGCTCAGGGTGGCGTGTTAAATCTTTATTAAGGGTTGAAATTAAAGTAGCTGAATCCAAGTGTAGGTCGTTACTATATAAGGGGCATGGATATATGGAATTACCTAAGGCTCTATCAGGTAAACAGTGTGTTATAAATATACAAACGGCTGATAATGATTGTTTTAAATGGGCAATTATAGCTACAAAATTTAGTAGCAAAGTGAAGATAAACAAAAACCGTACTTCACAGTACAAAAATTATATGAGTCATTTCATTTTTGACAACGGCAACAAAGATTATCCAACAGAATGGCCGCTTGCAATTAAACTTTTTGAAAAACAGAATTCAGCATATATAATTAATTTATTACTCTACGACAACAATCGAGTATCTATATTAAGACAGGCACCATTTAGTAAAATCACTCCAGATAAAGAGTTATTGAATATATTACTTGTAAAAAACAAGAATACGAGTAAACAATCTCATTATGTTTGCATAACTAACTTGAATCGTTTGATGAATACGAGAGCTCTTCATACTCGTGGTAGGAAATATTGTGAACGGTGTTTGGCGCCTTTCTACACCAATGATGTTCTAGAACGTCACCGTCTTGCTTGTTATCGAGGAAAAAGTCAAGTTGAGAAGCTACCGTCTGAAGAACTCACATTAGCTTTAGAAATTTAGACAGAACATTACCAGCATTGTTTGTAATATATTTTGACATAGAATCTATTTTGGAGCCAGCCACCAACAGTAAATTTATTCAGAATCATATTCCATGCGCTGTAAGTTATTTAATTGTTCCTAGTGCCGAATTAATCAATCCGCCAAAATTTTATTTGAAGACCTTTACAAAAACAATCGACAACAACTGTATTCAAGACTTTTTAGACTCTGTATATAATGACATCACCCAATTATATAAGTGGTCAGAAACCCACACGAGAGAGAGAATGATACTTAATGATGTAGATAAGTTAAGTTTTTGGAAAGCTAAAACTTGCTTTTATTGCAATGTTTTATTTAAGGATAAGTCTGAGAAAAACAAACATCACTCACATATTACTGGTAACTATATAGCGGCCGCTTGTAACGCATGTAACCGCTCTTTATCGTTGAAACGACACATGTATATACTTGCTGCACACAACTGCAATCTCTACGATTTGCATTTTCTTTTGCAAGTTGGTTTTACCAACAACCGATATTCCGATTGGGATATAAAGGTAATCCCTAAAAATTCTTAAAGGTATATTTCACTAAGCATGCATATACCAGTGAAAGATGAAAAAACTAAGATCGAGCTACGTGTCTTAGACACATATCAATTTTTATCCTTTTCCCTAAGTACTTTAGTTGATTGTTCAACAAAGGATATAGACAGCGAGGATATAACATCAGTTCTACCAATTACTGAACAGCAAATGAAATATTTTTATCCAAATTTAAATAATGCAACAATTAAACGAAAAGGTATATTTCCCTACGAGTATCTGACAGATTTAAATAAATTCAATGATTCGAAATTACCATCAATAGACAAATTTTATAGTAAATTAACACAAAATACCTGTACACCCGAGGAATATAGTTTTGCCAACGCATCATGGAGTCAGTTTGACTGTGTGAATCTCAAGGATTATCTTTTAGCATACTTAAAACTCGATGTTTGTCTCCTCACTGATATATTTGAGAACTTTAGGAGAGTGTGTAGACAAAACTACGAATTAGAAGTAGTTTATTATTGCAGTATCGCAGCTTTCACTTATGATTGCGCCCTGAAATACAATAAATCGTCCCTATTAAAACATAAGGCCCTAACTCAAAAAATCATGTTTTGAGAAAATCGACTTTTTTTACTATAAATTCATGGATCCTTGTAAGGCGCTGAAAATGCGATTTTTAGGCAAAAGAAATACAAGGAATTTGATTTTGCTATTAAAATCTGTCCGAAATGGACATTTGGAATGGAAATTTTAAAAAATATTAGTTAGGGCGTTTTGAAAAAACCAACTTTGGCAGATGTGTGTCAATTCAAAACGCCCTAACATTTCGCTGCACTGTATATATGTATTAAAGAGTGGAAAATACAGCGCGTTTTTGGTATATTGAAAAAATTTTCTCATGTCGTGTGTCTGTGTGTGTTTGGAACTGTCAATCACACTGCAGCCATGTCAGCACACATGTCTTGCAGCAGCCTTTATGTCTTGCCATTATTGAAAATTTTCGATTTCAATGCAACGTCACTCAAGTATTGATTTAACATCGATATGAATAAAAAACAACAAAGTATAAAGTAGAGTAGAGTACAGAGGAAAGAACAAGAAAGAAACCGTTGATATTCATTAGTCCAAACTCGGATCTCCGCTATAACAATCTACTGTACTCGAGTCTATGAGAGATAAATGTTTCAGTTAGTCACCGTTTCATTCCTCATCTATGACCTCCTCCTCGTCGGTTTCATCTAGAGAGTCGCGAACCTCATCACCTGGTCTGAGAGCCAAGTATTCCCGATGAAAGATTTTAGGAATAACGCCATTCTTCACTAACTTCATTAAGTCATTATATTTGGCTCTGGATATGCAAGGCTTAAACTCAAAGGCTCGCTTTGGTAGATCTAGCAAATTAGACCGACGACCAAAACCACGTATGAACTTGACTTTCACCGGCTGGGAATTCGACGTATACTGTATGTCCATTGTATCGCTGCCCCGAAGAAATAACACCCTTCGCATTTTCGACCACCTGACTCTTTCATTTGCCTCATCCACCATCATTAAAGGAAGAATGTCATCTGCAGCTTCCATCCACTTCAGAACGTTCTTAGTTTCCAACACCTGAACCTCGTAAGGAACAGTAGCTTCATCTTGTCTAGAACCTAAGATAATCCCTGCCCACATGGATGGTGCCCAAACCATCATGTTGGAAACAGATCTCTCAATGGTGCTGTGGATCGAATCGACTGGCATATACGTGTGGCCAGGAACGAGATAATTGAGCTCGATTGTTTCAATGTGATCGGAACGGATTAGTTGGTGATAAATCATGGCTAGGACTCCCCGATTTTTATTTTGCCCCCCACAACTGTCACAAAACAACTTTACATTCAGATTCGTTGGCAGATCGATGCTTCGTAAGTACTGATAAACACAACTAGCTGTTTCATTGGCTCCACGTCCTGCCTGCCACTCCCCCCAAAGGTAACATATACCACGATTCGAATTGCTTTCGTAGACAGACTGATTATACTGTGCCAGTTTCCTACTATAACCAGTTAACATAGAGTCACCATGGGGTGTATTCAATACCTTTTGTAGGTCGAAACTAGCAACAATGTAATTATATTCGGCCTCCTTGGACTCACTTTGACATTTCAAGAAATAGTTATTCACAGCATTCTTCTCTTCCACGTGAGCTTTGTATTCTTCCTCACTGTAATCACCACCAGTATCTTTTCGATGACAAATAACGCATTTATCCTTCTTGGGTTGGTGAAAACCAACGTTATAGTCACTTAGAAAAATCGATCGAAATGTCGATTTTGAGACCTTGTCTTTAAGCAACGTGTCTTTCTTTTAAATGCGATAAAGATTGGTCAGGTTCTTGAAACGCTGAGGCAGGTACTTGCGGCGGGAATTATTTCGAACGTAGTGCGGCTCCATTATTGGCAGCTTATTTATGAATTTGTGAACAGATGCTCTTATACCAGCTTTTCCCCGAGTGTTTCCACCACGTTTGTCTTTAGACGGAAGCTTAGCCTCAGTTCTGTGGCCCAACATCCACCTAACCTCCTTTTCACCAACACCCAATGTTCCCAGGAAGAATGCTCTGCATACCTGATCTTTTTGGCCATCTTTGAGCAAGAAATACCTCTTAGAACTTGATCTATGTTTCGTTATTACACTCGATGACTTCTGCTGTGTTCCACCTACACGAATCATGGAATTGAGAAAGTTATGGCGACCTTGCCTCTCATCTGTTTCCTTCCAGTACAAGTCGAAATTATGCTGTCGATCTCCATCTGTCCATTTCCCAGAGCATCCATGGGGACACTTACATTGCACTTGCCTCATACTGCGAGCTGGTTTGACCTTCCCGGATTTCGTGGTATATGACAGACCCTTCTCTTGTAGGTTGTGCCTCTCTTTGCTGCTATATGGTTTGATTTTCCTGCCTTTCTTCATTGGATTGGGGGCTTCAATATAAGTCTCTGTAGGCTGCTCAACATCTGCAGAATCCTCACTCTAGCTACTTGGATAATAGTTTGGATCACTACTCGGATCTTGGGGTGCACTTCCTAACTCACAATCCTGTGGTTGATAGCAGAAACCTGTATTAAATTTGCTACCATCTGTACCTGGATCTAGTGATGCTCGTAAATCATGTTCTCCATCTTCGCCAATCTCACCTACAGCACGCACAACCCCAAGGTCTAAATATTGTAATCCACCCCATTGATCTATATCTTGAAAACCTCCCAATAAATCATCGTCCCGAAATCGACAGAATTGCAAATCCACGTCGTGGAATGCATCTGATATCCCCGCATCAACTTCAGTATCCTGCTGTACTTCAAACTGTATTTCCTGGGCTTCTCACAAGATTATATCCTGAAGCCCACTCCACAAGTTGACATCATGTGGGCCAAGAACATTATCACTGTCGCTGGAGATATCTAGGACACATAACATAGGATCCAGATCTGTTGTGATCTCTTCATCCTGTGCAGCCACATAAAGTCTTTCTGTGGCTGCATTGACGAAATTACCGTTTGGGGGTCTATATGCAGTGCTACAGTATGTATGATCTGACAGAAGCGCTACAGAATCTTTAGAGCACCCAGCTTTACTTTTCTTCTTCTCGTGTTGTTTGGCGTTGTAGCAGTAGGAGTCCACTCTACATTTCCTCAGCCTCTTTGGGTAAGTCTTTCTTGACGACATCGCGGATGTGAAATGAAAATGCCTAAATGCAGTATAGTAGTATCTGCAGTATGGCGATTATGCATACAGCACACCATGCACGTAACACTACTTTAAATACCCCTCGTTGTTTTTGAAAGGCTTTCCTATGAATAATACTATTGGATTGGTTGTTAGGAGTGGATACTATGTAATGTCTATGGTAGATGGGAGTTAGGGCGTTATGAAAAAATATTGGCTGCCATTCGAACAGTGTAAATTGCGGAGTTAGGGCGTTATGCAAAGCTTAATATCTCGAGAATGGCTAATGCTATGGCTTTGAAAGTGCGATTTTCTGAAAGCACGTATGCGAATTACTTAGAATCGTCGATTTTCTCAAAACATGATTTTGTGAGTTAGGGCCTTATGTTTTAATACGGACGAAATGTAAGTTAACATTAATAAAAGATTACCAAACATATAGAGATTTTGAAGCATCTATTAGAGGAGGGGTTTCATTCTGTCGAAAGCATTACATAGAATCAAATATACCAGATACTGATAATTATGATCCAAGCAAGGAAGAGTGTCATATTTTCAATATAGATTTTAATTCCTTGTATTCGGGAAATTTAAGTAAAAAGCTACCTGTTTCAGGTTTTGAACAAGTCAACGTTACATATTTAGAGAATGCTGCTCCAGAAGAACTGATAAAATATTTGACAAATCTTGATACTGAAGGTGATATTGGGTTTTTCTTAATTTGCGATTTGAAATATCCCAAAGATATTCACGATCGTACATTAGAACTACCCTTAGCTCCAGAACATTTAAGTATAAATGAGACAATGCTTTCACCTTATATGAGGGAACAATATAATCATGTTTGTAAACAAAGAGGTACTAATAGCAAGTATAAGATGTGTGCTCCAAAACTTATGTTGACACAATTCAATAAAGAATTCTATCATGTAAATTTAAAACTGTTAAAATTTTATATAAAACAAGGTTTAATTGTTACTAAGCTCCATAAATTATATTCTTTCCATCAAGACTTTGTGTTTAAACCCTATATAGATTTTAATATTAATCAAAGGCGTTTAACAAAAACGTATATTGAAACAGCTGTTGCGAAGCTTCTGAATAATTCGTTATTTGGAAAAACGATAGAGAAGATATGGGACCGATGCAACTTTCGTATCGCTAATAGTAAAGAGAAATGCGATTTATTGGTCAAACGTATAAATCACGAAAATATCATGATTTATAACGATTCCTTATCGGGACATTTATTAGTAAAAGACTCTGTAACTCTCGATAAACCGGTCTATGTAGGTAGTACTGTCTTGGACTTGGCTAAATTGGATATGTATCAGCTGTATTACGATAAATTGCTACCTATTGAGAAAGAATTAAACTGTCGAATTGAAATTGTAGCATCAGACACGGACTCTTTAATAGGTTGTTACTATAACACATCGCAGAGTAATTTCTTAAAAGCCTTAATTAAAAATAATATTTTAGATACATCCAATTACCCCAAGGATCACCCTCTCTACAGCGATAAAAATAAATCCAGGCTCTATTACTGTAAAGACGAACTAGCCTCACGTGAAATTAAACAAGCGGTATTTTTAAGACCAAAGTTATATTCAATTTTGGAATGGAATGATTCCAATATACGACGGGCGAAAGGAATAACAAGAGCTGTCGTGGATAAAAATATTTGTCACAAAGATTATTTGAGGGCATATTACGATAACGAAGAAATTTCCAAGGAAACGCACCAATTTCAGAGTAAATTACACAAAGTGTATACTATAGCACGAGATAAGTTTGCTCTCAGCGCATTTGATGATAAACTTTATTGGGTTAATAAAAATCATTCGCTTCCCTGGGGTCACTATCAAACAAAGGTCGAAAAACCCATGAAAAAAAACAATATACCAATTTATCGGGAACCAAACAATGAACTATCAGATAGTCAATAAGAATGTAAGTTGCCAGCAAGTGTCAGCGATTAATTTGAAAGAATTAAAAAATCAATTATCTGGTAAACACATACTCAAACCAAATCAGTTTATATATAAGATATTTGGTGCCACATTATTAATATTTAAAAATGGTCGTATTACATTATTAGGTAGTAAGTATAATTTCCAAAAAGTTAAAAAACATATATTTGATAAAACTAGTATTAATTTGATTTTAAAATCTGTTAATTTATGTACTTATATTTTTAGTATTAAGTCTGTAGTCTATAGGTTATTGATAAACAATACAGGGTTTTATGTTGTCTTTGATAATGTGCAACTTCAAGTTATATATGAACCTGAAATTTTTAATAATTGCAAAATAAGAATAAATAATACCGTAGTCATTTGCTGTTTTCATACCGGTAAATGTACTTTAATGTGTTCACCTAGCAAATTTCACATTTATTACCCTATATTTAGTAAACTTGTTAATTATTTATTAATGTTTGGTGTTGTGACTTTAGCTGTTGGTGATTAGAAGGTGAAAATTAAACATTATTATTTTTCAATCAATCAATCAATCGGTAGTTAGGGAAAACTAACCTCGTTTGAATAAGCATGACTCTCACGGGTTGACTGCGTGCCTAGCTGCGTGGCTGGCTGCGTGCCGCGAGGCTGACTACATGACCGACCACGAGGCTGACTGCGAGGGTGACTAGACGGCTGCGAGGTGGACCGTTTCCCAGCAGTGTGGCTGACTGCGCGCACATCCGATTGTAACTGGCTCACGATATTGTATACATTGACTCAGTTTGTTACTGCGGGTACTGTTACATTAATACTGTGGTACCGGTACCGTACTGCAGTACAATGCTAATCAAAAGAAATCAGCAGGCTCTATCTGACAATGCTGTTACATCAAGAACAGCGACAGTACTGCAGTACTGTATTGTTTGGGTAGGTGAACTAATCCCTATATGTGAGAGCCACGCGTCCCTTCTAGGTTATGACAGCAGTATGCTAATCAAGGTTCGGGTAGACAGCAGTATCCTTATAGGTGAAAAAAAAACAAATGTTATTACATCAGATTACTGCTGTACTGATAAAATGGATGACAGTTGTGGATAGGAGCTGCGAGGTTGACCACATCCCCCGCAGTGTGGCTGACTGCGTACACATCTGATTGTAACTGGCTCACGATATTGTATACATTGGCCTAGTTTGTTACTGCGGGTACTGTTACATTAATACTGTAGTACTGGTACTGCGGTACAATGCTAATCAAAGGAAATCAGTATGCTCTATCTGATTATGCTGTTACATCAAGAACAACGACAGTACTGCAGTACTGTATTGTTTGGATAGGTGATCTAATCCCTATATGAGAGACCCCTGCGTGTAATCCAGATCATGACAGCAGTATGCTATTGCTTCAGATTACTGCTGTACTGATACCAGTAGACTGTGACTACAGTGTTGGAAGAGTAAAACACTACCGGTACTGATAAAGCGGATGACAGTTGTGGTTAGGCTTATAATAAATTATTGAATTTATCAGTACCGGTACCAACAGGTTAACACTACATCCTATACAGTTTATGTTGCATTTCTGACTAATATTACTAGTCAACTACTGTATGTGTTATTAGTTTGCGATGTATAGGCTGTTTCGCAATACCAGTATATCTATATTAGAATGATATCGAGAATACTTACTGTACATGTTACGTCTACGTCATATTGTTAAATGTGCATGGTTAACCTACCGCAATTGACTCTTTTAGAGAACTTGTTGTAAAAAAAAAATTATATTTTATTATATTTTTATATTAACATCAAGATCATCACCAAAATAAAATTATATTATATCCCATCACATTACATGCTTAGAGTAAACCTACAGTACATCTTCCACCGCAGTTATTTCTTTCTGTTTATCATCATCATCAGTCGCAGTTAAACGCTTTCTCATGAAAAAATGTAGCACCTCATACCCTCCAACGCATTTTGCTGAGCAGTATCGCAGACAGTTATCCTTTGTGTTTAAGTGGAACGCACATTTACTTTCTACTGTAGTGAATCGGTCGTGAAATCGACAAGGCGTTAAATAATCGTGATATTGCTTATATATTCCCAATTTCTCCACCGAATTTGGCTCGAGAACATCGAGTTGGGAAACTAATATTGCCCGCTTCAGCAACCCAAATACATGAATATTTTTTTTATATTTTAAATGTCTCTTCATATATTTTTTAAAGTCATCTTGAGAAATGTCCCCATAGTCCCAGGGCAAGTGAGAAGTCATATCCCGTAAATTGTTTACGTGAGCTGCATCTAAAGCTGATAACTTAATATTAGATGGGCCTTTAATTAAAAACGTCTTTACATTAGTTTTGGTGTAATTAGAATCGAATATTGCAAATTCTTTAAATACTACCGGATACTCTTTATTGTCTATCTTATAATATTGAAAATCAACAAAAATTATATTATCCATTTTATCTGATAAACAAAAGCAAGCTAAATGATTAATTACAACGCATGTTGGTTTATTTTATAATAATTAACAAGCCATTTATATAATATTATTTCATTTATTTCCACATTATTTGTAAATGCTCTCATTGGATAGATTGTGTGAATACGATTTACCAAATAATACAGACAGTACAGACTGCATGTGGTCCTCCTTGGGTCTTGAAATTGTTTGCGAGTAGTACGCCACCTTGCGGAATTTTTCTCAAGCCATTTTTCGATGCATCTGTTTGGATATTTTGGTCCAAACGAGTCAAATACTTCGGCCTCATTATCTCGTATATATATCGCGATCCAATGAATCCCGGGCAGATGCTCTTTATCGGTATTTACTATCAAGCCATAATCCGGCCGCTTATTATTATCTAATTTAGGTAATTTATTAGCTGGAAACGCGCCCAAATAGTGACCACCCACTGGAAACATATCAAGGTCCTCTGTAGATAACATACTTAATCGATATGTATTTCTTTCCTGCTATTTAAACTTAATGATTGATCATAAATATTAAAAACGATTACATTTATGGTTTCAACCAACGGTTCGGCAAATCTTAATTTTAATTGGCCGTTAGTATATATCGACGGTTGCGGATCTCTAACATAGCCGTCGGCGGTTAAGTCCCAGGATAGGATGGGGCAATTACCTAAGTAGGTTTCAAGGTCTATATTACCCAGTCAAAAAGACACATGCGATCCACATGCGTATAGCATGCGGGATGCGGATTGGATGCGGAATTCAATTTTTTTGTAAATTTTAAAAAATGATATAATTCACGTTAAAATCATGAATCTACCATAATTATTCAAATATAATGTCATTTATTATATTTTATTAATTTTGGGGCAATCTTGAAGTGCGGACTTGTGCATGCGATACGCATGCGTATTCGATGCGGAATTAAATTTTTTTAGAAATTTTAAAAAATGATATAATTCACGTTAAAATCATGAATCTACCATAATTATTCAAATATAATGTCATTTATTGCATTTTATTAATTTTGGGGAAATCTTGAAATGCGGACTTGTGCATGCATTTTGCGTATTGGATGCGGAATTCAATTTTTTATAAATTTTAAAAAGTGATATAATTCACCATAAAATACCTACCATAATTATTATTAAAAAATCATTTATTTTCTTTTATTACTTATCGTGTGATAGGCCATATCGTGATTAAGAACATACAGTAGCACTCAACAAACCTGCAACCTGTTGCCTCACATTATTCACATTTGCTTATGTTACTTGAGATACTGTCTGACTGTAGCTGCATATATTATTATTCACTAGATAGAGCTGTAGAGGTATCTAAAATTATAATACTGTAATAAGCCTATCTGCCAATGAAAATTCAGGATTTTTAAATTAAGGATTTGGTTGTATTCTATACAAATCATGGTTTTGGCGGGAAAATCAGGCTGTCAGCTACTTAATCTCTAGCTTCTCCTAAGCTAGGTGCAATTTACGCAGTGCACAGTGTACCGGTACCGGTCAGCTGGTACTGCAGTAGGTCTACGCTAGGCCTACTGACTTAGCAGACAGGCAGAGACTGAGAGAGGTTGCCTGGTGTCTGGCTCTGGCTGCCTGGCAGGTGGCCGTGGCACGTGGCAGATAACTGAACTGTTAGGGTAACCAGGTTGGCTGCCTGCTGGCCTGTGCCTGCCGCTGCCGGGCCGGTCGGCTGTACGGTCAGATGGTGTGCTGTGCAGTGCAGTGCGGCGCCCGGCGCCGCATGCCGCAGTGACGTGACCGTGACTGCAGTGTCCTGGTGTGTGTGTACAGTGTAGGCATATAACAGTATAAGCTACAGAGCTAGGGTTAAAAAAAACAGTGGCAATGTGTACCGTTTGGGTATTTAGTCTTATCGGCCATGTCGGCTGATCTGTGTTGCGAAACATGTGCATGTCATGTGCATGAAACATGGCCTCTTAAAGGACTGAAGGATACATGACCGAACGTAATCAGGATCGAATGTAACATAGGCCTAGTCTGCTAGTTATTACGTAAATACCAACCCCACCTAAATATTTTTTTTGGCTACCAGTACATTTAATTTAATTACCGGTGAATATAAAACATAGGCCTATAGGCCTATACAGATATAATATTCGTATATCAGTATATTGTATATGTATGATCAGAGGGCCCCTGCCACCTGCCCTGCCAGCCTGCTGCAGTGCTGTGAGTCACGTTATTACATCTGTACATAATACTGTAATATAGGCATAATACAGTAATAATCTGATAGTAGTGTAGTAGGAATACTGGAAATATGTCATCAAAGCGCCAAGTTGCTAGGAAGCGGAAAAATGAATTGTGTGATTTTATTATTGCTGCTGTTAAGAATGTAACGTCAGGAAATGACACTACTAATCTGAATGTCGATAATGGTAGTGAAATTTCCCAGAATGATGTGTCTGAGCCTGAGGTAACACCAGTGTTGGATGTTGGATCAATGAACAATTTACAATCAGATCCAATTAGTACCGGTAGCGATACTGATTCTGATACTAGTGATGGGAGTTTTGCTTTTGATTGTGATTCGCATCTCAGCGTGGGCGGATCTGTAGTTGATGAATTAAATAATTCAAATGTTGAACATCATCGTGGATGTGGTACCAGTACCGGTACTGATAACAGTAACGAACTGCAACTGTGTTGCCAACTTTATGGTTGGCAGCGCGATACTGGCATTTCGTACTCTTCTACTACTAGCCTTCTTAAAATTTTAAAGAAATATCATCCATCACTTCCACTGAGTGCTAAAACTCTTGTTGATAGGCACAGAGTTTTGGGACATGCGATACCAACTATAGAATGTGCACGTGGTTTTATGGTTTTTTTAGGTTTTCCAAAATTTCCACCAGACTTTGAAATTATGATAAACATTGACGGGTTACCGATTTCTAAGTCATCTGGTCTCTGTCTTTGGCCAATGTTAGCTAGTCGTTTTGGAATCCGGTATAAGCCATTCGTCATTGCAATTTGGGCTGGATATGGGAAGCCGGATAACATTATTGAATACACTAAACCATTGGTTGACCGTTTGTCATTAGATGAAGCGGATAAAATTAACATTAAACTGTTAATTTGTGATGCCCCAGCAAGAGCAATGCTCTCTGGCACGAAATACCACAGTGGTTACTCCCCATGTACACGCTGTCATATTTATGGTGTTTATAGCTATGAATATAAAAAAATAGTTTTTCCGTTTGGCGAATATGAACAAAGGAATGATGTTGACTATATGTCTATCACTGACGAAGAACATCAGGCATTTGTGTCACCTTTGCATAAATATATTCCTATATCAACTACTTTTGCATTTGATTATATGCATTGCGTTTGCCTTGGAGTGATGAAGCAGCTAATCAAATATTGGTATGGGAAGTCAACACTCCGCGTTCCATTGCCATGTGTACTATCATCATCTGTGATTAAAAAAAGGCTGAACGATATTCTGGTTGCCTTTGGTGTTGCAATGCCTGTACCAAGTGTTTTTAATCGCCGTTTGCGGGGGTTTGACTGCCTTGAACATTATAAAGCCACTGAGTTTCGCTCGTTTATAGTTTACGCATCACCTTTAATGCGCAACTTTTTACCTCGAAAGTATTTCGAACATCTGATGTGCTTGCATGTTGCAATTCGTATACTTGTTTCAGACAAGCTTTCGAGTCAGAGTGAGTACCGGTATTTAAATTATGCCAAAGACCTTATAAAATTCTTCTGTTCGTCAC
This sequence comes from Nemertoderma westbladi, assembly GCA_032718475.1. Taxonomy (NCBI): domain Eukaryota; kingdom Metazoa; phylum Xenacoelomorpha; order Nemertodermatida; family Nemertodermatidae; genus Nemertoderma; species Nemertoderma westbladi. Next base: position 35,260 of record JAUCBJ010004106.1, read on the forward strand.
TCAGTGAGTTATATACAGACCATTCATTAACTTACAATATGCATATACTTACTCACTTAGCCTATTTCTGTAAGCGCTTTGGCAGTCTTGATCAGTGGTCTGCCTTTCGTTTTGAATCGTTCATGAGCAAGTTGAAACGATTTTTATTTTCCCGAAATTCTAAATTAATTGTCCAAGAAGCTGCATCGAAAGCTGATGGTCTGGTTGTGAAGGATGTCGAAGAGCCCGATGTGTATTGTTTAAAACCAGGAAGCTGTGTGACAATTGATGATATTTATATTCTGGTGTCGAGTTTCTCCACTACCACACGTGTTGTTACTGGTAATGCATTGAACTTTGTAGATCATGCTTATAGTGTGCCATGTTTAAGCGATTCTTATGGTGAGGGTTATTTCATGAAGGCAGATAGCTTGTACCGTGATATTACTAAGCACAGAGTTCAATTGTGTATTGCTATGCCATTAAAATATGGCACCCATGAAAATGTTTATTATGTAACTGAGCTTTGTAATTGATTAACATGTTTCTGTTGGTTTAGATAGGCTGTTTCTCATTATTAAATTTTGGCTCCTGTGATCCAGCGATAGCAATAAGATGGCTAATTTTACACATGCAATAGTATATTGTAGACACGACCAGCAGATATGGGGGGTAGAATTAGCAAGGGAGGTAAGGAACTTCCACCCGGAGTTAATCGGAATGATTGAAATTTACGAAGTGCAGTATTCGAAAGGAGAGTTCTACAAAGCTGAAATTATCATACATGGAAACCTTCGTGATGAAAACTTCCAAGTTTTTCTCGATAAATGTCGTGAAATGAAGTCGAGTGGGTACTCTCTTAAACAAATTCGTGAGGAGATATCAGGGAGGAATCTCCAAAATGTTAATAGACGTCGTCAACATTTCCGGAGTTATAAATTGATAGGACCACCTCAGAAATCATCATGTGATGAGCAACTTCGCCTACCAAACACGTCTTATAAAACCAAGGCCCTCCAACTGCCTAATCCAATTCCTGGTCCACTTCAGAAGTCTAGAAGAGTAGTTTTGGAGCACCCGACTCCTGATAAACCTAACTCACGTAATGACTATGATAATAGTTTCCTTCTAGAAGGTAGTGACAGTCAACCAAGTATTATCCATGATAGTCCATCTTCAGTGGAGCCTCGCACGAGTACTCCAAACGAGAAACAACTGTCCTGTGATGTCATCAGTGATGTAATAAAGGGTTTTAAACACGGCGGGACCAGTACTAATCTGTCATTAAGTGCGCTTAGCGACCGGCAATTATTAGAAGTTAATGTCCAATTAAATGGGAACATTTGGCGCAGTCTTCAAAGCATAAATACACAAATGGGTCTCTTGAAGAAAGGAAAGTCAATACCCAAGAGAAGAACAGAAGGTGATCAATGTGTGGATTCAGAAGATGGTGAACTTAATATTAAACCAGCATCGACATCAGAAGAATTAAATGAGCTACTAAAGAATGTGGAGCTGAAGGCATATTTAATAGACGAAGGTGGAAAAAACCTAAAAGACGCTGTTAGGCGACAGTTGAAGTGTTTATTTACACGAGAAATGGCGAGCCAGACTTCATTTAGTGGAAAATCATCAAAAGGTCAAAAAATATCCTTAGTTGAAATGGGCGTAGTTTCATTACTAATGAATGTGAATAAAAAACGTGATGGGTATACAAAGGCAAACGTTGAAACGGAAATAAAGTCCGCTATACACAGAATGAGCGACAGGCGCGTTTTTGCTGTGGATAAGGTTGATGGTGAAGTGCAAACGGGAACGTCAACAGCGACGACGTTGTCGACTGGAGTCGGCGACATGATGGGAGAGGTTCATGGTGAACAAAACCAGCAGAGGAATGGGAAAACAAATAATAAGAGAGTGAGGAGCTTATCTTCATCTAGTAGTGAGGTGTAGATGTAGAAATGGGCCGAAACTGTGAAATCTTATAAGATATAAGATTATACAGTATTTGGTAATGGAAATATTATGTAACTATTTAGGTGCAAGAGGGCGTATAATCTTGTGTGATGCTGATGACATGGTATATAATACATTTAAGTGTAATTTTCTTGTATTTGTAATAATTCTTTAATGAAAAAATAAAACTTGTCTTTTTGTCTTATATAGCACTTTTATTTATTATTTTCTTATAAATAATCTTTCAATGGTGAGAATGGTTTACATACCATAGTATAATAATATATAATAAATACGTTAAATATTACAAATTGAAAGATATACTATTATTCAAAAAATCTGATTTATCATTAACTTTGGTTTTATAATCCTATATTCCCTTGTTCTATCTTCGTTTAAGACCCATAAGAAGAGACTCCTATAAGAGCCACTGTATAGAGAAAACGCATTGCATAGGTACTTTGACTTGGTACTTTGATTTTTCGTCCTACCAGACAAGCACCAATAATCATAGTTGTGTTACCACATATGATTTTTATCGAGTTGTATCGTGATCAGCGACCTCGAAAACCAGTATATCTTCAGAATTAGCAAACCAAAGGCAAAATTTAACAGTTTATAATTTTGTGCACTTGTACTTTTCGTTCTGGGTCACCAGAATGGCACCAAAATTGGGTTTGCATTACCAGAAATATTTATAACTAGTTTCATCGTGATCAGCGACCTCGAAAACCTGTATACGTTCAGAATTATCAAACCAAACACAAAATTGTTTAGTTTGACATTTTTTAACTTGTAGTTTTCGTCCTGGGGACCAAAATAGAACCAAAAGTTATGGTTACCTTGCCAGATAATATTGTTAACAAGTTTTATCGTGATCAGCGACCTCGAAAACCCTTATAACCCGGGCCAGATGTTGGGAGTGGGGGGGGGGGGGGGGGGGGTAGACCTGACAATATTTAATGCGCATCACAGGCTTCACGCATTCCCCACGCACCACAATCGCATGCGCACAACGGACGCGTTACGCATGCGTATCGCAGCCCAATGGGGGTGACACTTTCCACATGCGATACGCATGCGTTTTTTGTGCGTGACCCGCATGCGTATCGCATGAGAATTTTTGACTGGGTATTACCTCCATAACCGTTAATATATGTATTAATGTTCTTCATTAATTGAGTATACTCAAAAATATATGTTCCATCTGTAAAATTA
>JAUCBJ010004107.1:0-16276 GCA_032718475.1 Nemertoderma westbladi
TAGACATGCCCCATTTGCTCTATATGAACCGTATGCCAAGGCTTGCCGACTACGTGCTGCGCGAAGTCCCCACGAACGTGTCTTTCATGCAAACAAATTTCTAACTAAAGACGGGTGAATGACCATGACCATGGAAATAATTTTAAATATAATTGTATATCAACTATTTGGGGAGGCTTCCAAGTTAAACCCGAAAACAATTATTTTGTTACATATAGTGAATAACGTTGTTTGTTCTTCTTCCTCTCATAATAAAATATAAATGAAATATCTCAGATAGCTATGCCCTGTAACATTTCACAACCAAAATATTTAAGTGTGAAAAGTGTAGGCCTACCACACTCCGCCCAAACAACCGCAAACGCATAGCAAACAAATTTAACAAAAGGTTACATACATGTTGGGTTCATGACGAGATGAGGGAAAATTGATCGCGTAATATAAAGTAAAAAATTAAGAGACGGGCTGGCTCTCCTCCACTTTCTTACCCAATGGATATGTTGTTGTAATAATCTAATATTGGGGCGGCTTTCTCTCGTTCCTTTGGGTAACCTTCTAAACAGTCTATAAAGAAACGTAGTTTCTCACTATTTGGTAATGGTCAACTAAATATACTGCCTTTCACCTTTTTTCTGAATAGAAGCCATTTTAATTCATTTCCATCAAATTTAATAATTTCACCTACTTTAACTGCCTGACGTGCTTCAGTATGCGCTAATTTGGTGGGTAAAACTATCCTGAGCTATTGTACTATTAAATATAGTATTAAATGTAGAGTTATCACAGGAGCCTACATTTGTCTGTGGGGGTATATAAATGTTGTTATTATTTTGTACACCCATGTTATATTCAGGGTTTTTAACATTGTGTGAGATAGAAGGGTGTGCATATTCTCAGCTTCAACGCCGTTAATGTTAGAGGCTCTCTTCAAATTCTGATACTCAGTGGAATCGGGGCTTCTGATCACATTAGAGTTGTTTGAGGCCAAGAGGTCTTGAGAATTGGCTATCTTCTGGTGTAGCTCCTCCAGAACTTTGGCTGCTTGCATAGATTCACCCTGCAACTCCTGTAAACATCGGCGCTGCACAACTCGCACTTGCTCGTGCTGTTTTACTTGCTGCCGTTGTTGTTGCTGCTTTTCCAATGCATGCTGATTCTTTTCGCTCACTATCTCTCGTTGTTTATTTAAACGATTTAATTCAAAATTGATATTGCCCAATTGTTTCATTTTATTGTTTACTGCCTCCTGCATGGCTTGCAGGTTCAATGAGGATTCATTTAAATGCTCCCTGTAGAGGGAATCCCTATTGAGTGCCTGGGCATCCCCGCCCAATACCCTGGAGGGCCCGTTGTCCCTCGCCGTTTCGACCAATCCGGACACAACCGGCCTGGAGGTGGCATAATGTCATCATGGGAGTTGATAATGGGGGATAGACTTGGACCCAGGGTATGACTATTTAATGGGTGGGCATATGCAGTACTAGACATTCTATTGGTAATTATTGGGATTTGTTGCACCTGTTTTGGGCGTACTGTAGGCGTAACTATTCTGTCCCTAAATACTGTTTTATAAAAGTTTTAGTCTCTAAGTTATCTGCCTGATTACTTCCTATGGTAGTTGTAGAAATAAGGATAGATGTATTTTTAGTTTGGGTCACTGTGGCCACAGATGTTACATTCTGCCTGGGGGAATTTATTACTATTTGTGGGACAATATTTGGAACCGTAGAAGGGACACTTATTGGTTTGAAAAAATCACTATAAGAGTCAGTCCTAAGATTTTTAGATTTCTGAGTATTTTAGACGGGTTCAGTACGATGTTGTGGCGGCAGTTATGGGAGATGATATCATTAAGCTCGTTCCAAACGTCTTCCACCTCTAGAGGTTCGAGATTGGTCAGACGATTTATCGAACTCATCTGAAGACGTATAATAAAGAATGTCGTTAGTACGGGTTTCTCGACGGCATTCCTTAACGTGGGAGTATGACTGTTGTTTTTCCAGTGATTTAATCTCCTCCAGTATACTCTCTCGCTGCCTTTTAATCTGTACACTCTTTTGCTGAGCCTGAAACTAGGCTACCCATTCTTCAGTTTCACGTTTACGTTCCCCAGCTTCATGTTTTAATTTACGTTCCTCAGCTTCTTGTTTTAATTTACGTTCTTGTTTTTCAGGTTTTAATCTACGTTCCTCAGCTTCCAGTTTTAATCTATGTTCCTCAGCTGCACACCTTTGTTGCAAATATTCGTCCTCTACCAGTTTCTGCAGTTGTTTCAGTTTGTTTTTATTATGTCCTTCCCGTATTCGATATCAAGGTCTTTTAGGATCTTTATTGTAATGGGGGGGCTGGAAGGAAGGTGTCTGTGAAGTCTTCTTTGACTGGGAGTCGAACGATAAGACATCCTATTTATTCTGCTTTAATCTTCAGGGGAGAAGGTATTTTATTTTAACCTGTGATTGTTTGGGTTTTATATTCCCTCTTGAATAATTGTTATGCCGTTTTTTAATGCTTAAATATTTATTATAATAATAATAAGGTATTATAAATTATTATTACAATGCACCAGATAATAATATAATACTGAATTAAATCAGTTTCGGTCTATAATGTAATAGATGTTAATTATAAAATAATTAGTGAAACGTTTTAAATATTCGGCAATAAATATTTAAATTCACTTCCAGCATGATATTATTTCAAAATACAATTATTGATGTGATATTACTTGTCAATAAGGCAATGCTTTGCATTCAATTATGCTCTGTTTTAAGGGTGGTAGGGAAATATTGTGTACTACTGTCCCTCTCCAGCTACAGAGTAAGGTTGAACGTGCAGAGGGCCCCACACGACCAATGGGCACTAGGCCCTCCCTATACAATGTGTCCCAATTGATTAGATAGGCGGGCTATGGTGTAAGCACGCAATGCTTTTCTAAAGAGAGTAACACTGCCTACCTAAATTAACAGCTGACTGAGTGCTGGTATGACAACCCTATGAAGCCAGTTGATGTAATAGAGACAACTTCTATCATGTGACACGCAATATTAGTGACAAGAATGTCAGATAATTTATCCTGGAGAATTAAATTGGTTTTGAAATATCACTGAGTCTGAGATTCAAAGATGTAAATATTGAATTTAAGGGCAGATTTCTGAGCACAAATGTTAAATGGCTCAATGATGGTGGTATGGATATCAGTAAATACTTCCTTGACATTTATTAATCTGCCTTGCCGCTCTGCTATGACTGGTCCTGTCTGTTGCAAAACAGCCAAGTGTGAGATCCAGCTTCACACTACAGCTGAGCAACAGGTATGAGGTTCTTGCCTCTGAGGCAGCAGATCACTGTGAGGGCTATACTGCCTTCACAGAAGCAGTTAAGTTAGCAGCTGCAGAAACAGTTCCTGTATACCCTCGAAACAGGAAAAGGGCCCCCTGGACTGACAACAAAATCCAGAAGTGCCGAAATGACCTATATAAGGCGCAGAAAGAGTCCCGACTCAAACAGACTACAGCGGCCAAGAATGCAGTTAAGGCTGCATCTAGGTCCCTGAACAGGCAGTACTCTGTTAATCTACAGGAGCTAATAAACCAACAGGTTGATGCCATTCATGATGCTGACGACAGCAGGCAATCATCCCAGGCATGGAAATCGATCAACTTGCTTACTTGCTTAAAAGCCAACCAACTACAAGGTTAAGGCTGTCACCAGTTGATCGCCTCAATGGTTGGAAGGCCCACTTTGAAAAGCAACTCAATAATGACAGGGTATTGCCTGATAACTTTAAAGAAGTAAAAGTGTCTGAGTCTGTACTCCCAGATATTCCCATTGGCGATATCTCCTTTGCAGAAGTGAAGGCTGCTGCAAAGAGCATTAATACCAATCGTGTCAGTGGAGTAGATGGTGCTCCCCCTGAGGTCTTTAAAATACCCGAGTGTTTAAAGCTCATCTATCCCATCATAGTAGAGATATACCGAACAACAAGAGTCCCACAAGAAATGAAAACAAATAAGTTGGTGCCAGTTCCCAAGAAGGGCAACCTAACACTCTATGGTTCTTTTCGGGGAATCTCATTGATCTCGATTGCTGCAAAGCTATACAATAGAATTCTATTAAATCGCATCAGGGATCCCATTGAGAGACTGCTCCATGGAAATCAGAATGGGTTCCGTAAAGGTCGTGGGACCATGGAGCCCATTTTGGCACTTAGAAGGATAATTGAAGAGTTATCAAAAAAGAAAGACAGGCATCTTGCTGTTATCTTTGTTGACTTCTTCATGGCCTTTGATTCAGTCTCTTGCTCACGTATGTTCAGCATACTTTCATTATATGGGATTCCTGATGAAATTATTTCAACAATCAGATCAGTATACGATGGTTCGACAACATTTGTGTCTACTGTTGATGGTGACACAGAACCATTTGAAGTGTTATGGGGCGTCCTCCAGGGAGACACACTTGCACCATTCTTGTTCATAATTGTGGTTGACTATGTTCTACGCATGTCCTTAGATCATCATAATGATGATGGGGTGATGATAACTCCACCTACTGGCTCCAGAAGTCGAGGAAATCCTGCCAAGTACCTAACTGATCTAGACTTTGCTGATGACTTAGGAGTACTCTCAGAATAACTAGAAGGAGCCCAACGGCTCCTCAGCTCATTAGAACAGGCTGCTTCTAGTGTTGGTCTTTTTATTAACTCCAGAAAGCCCAAAATTTTGACAGTTAACTTTGAAAGTTCTCAGCAAGACACTGATCGGATGAGCATAAGCTCAATGGATTGTATGCTTGAGCATGTGGACGACTTCTGTTACCTGGGATCATGGATCCGGAAGTCAGGTGAGGACCTTCGAATACGTAAGGGAAAGGCATGGGCAGCCTTGAATAGGCTTTCCAGGATTTGGAAGTCACCGAGAATTAATTGGAAACTTAAGGTCCAATTATTTAGAGCAGCAGTAGTTCCAGTACTCCTCTATGGGAGTCCATGCTCGGCTCTAACTATTGAGGACACCAAATCTCTGGATGGCACATTCACAAGAATGCTACGCCGGGTTCATTGTGTCAAGTACAATGCATACATCTCCAACCAGACACTATATAATATTGGAGGTGCCTCATTGGAGTTGTGGTGGCGCAACTTTGTCGACAAGCTGGCACAGCATTCTTAAAAATGCAGCTGCAATGCAGCATACTGATGCTTTTAGTAGTAGTAGTATGTGACACGCAATATTAGTGACAAGAATGTCAGATAATTTCTACTGGAGAATTAAATTGGTTTTGAAATATCACTGAGTCTGAGATTCAAAGATGTAAATATTGAATATAAAGGCAGATTTCTGAGCACAAATGTTAAATGGCTCAATGATGGTGGTATGGATATCGGTAAATACTTCCTTGATATTTATTACAAATATTTATTACAAAATAATAATCTTGGAAAAAACCACACAAATTACAAAATTAATACAAAAAATACGTTACTTGTACCTAGAAATACCTAGAATAGTTTCAGAGGAAACAAACTGCGTGTTCACTTTAATATAGTACCACATAAAAAACAAAACAGAACAATAAGATTTGATGGAGATTTAACAGGGGGTTTGTGGTTGTTCCGAGGTTTAGGAATGTTGGAACCGGTAGGGGACAAATAGCATAAATAAGATAATAGATACGGTTAGTAGAATGCGTCCCCGGAATTGCCGAAATAAACCATCAGTGGACTCTTAGTTAATTTCACCATGAATTATCTATAACGAACTGTTGTTAGGCCCAAGACTGCAGAAAATGATTCCGATCGATTGAGAAATTTAAAACCAATAAGTCTGCGGCGCTTTGGTGAGTTGATAAATAACAATTAAATACTTGATTAGCGAAACGAAAGTACCCCACGATTCATCTAAAGACTATGTTTTGAATATTGCTGATGAGCCTGTGGAACTGCTGCGCTTTAACTCCGTAAAACCAAACATGAAAAGTAATTCATCAGGAAATAAAGCCGTATTTCCAAGCACAGGAAACTGAACAACTGTATGTGTTCCAAAAATGGAAATATGAATAAAATAGTGGATAAAACAAGGCCTACGAAATAATTAAGCATTTACTCAATATGAAGAGACTATGAAGACAAGCAAATACTTACAAGTATTTACACCTTGCAAGTTGCTATTACAACTTGTAAGAAATTACAGTAGGTAGGTAGACTTGAAGAAAGATGATTAATGGTAAATTTAGGATTTCATCTATTATCTAATACTTCCAATCTAGAATTATTGCAGCAGGAATTTAACTATTGTACCCGTATTATAGTAAAAAACGAACGTCTACGTCTAACAAGATCCAACAACACACAGGACGCTATTAGGTAATGTTCAAAAATCAAAAATACGTGAAAGAAAAAACCACAAATATACAAATTAATTAATAATGGTACATAAAGTACTTTTTTTACACTCTCTGGTTATACACTAGTAAATAAGTTCATCAAATACTTGCAGAATACTTACCAAAAATACAATAAATGGACAAGGTCTTAGATATTAATTGATAAATATTTATGCACCCAATTCCGACCAAATACGACGGTCAGTTTATAAGGGGGGTTGAAATTAAATTATTACTGTTAGCGCATTTGACAAAAAAGACGTTTTTAACCCCTATCTTGTATATTTTCACTCTCTGATCGTTTTTGTAGAGTATGTAAGGATGCGAGTAAAAAGCCCAGTCTGACACACTTAAACGGCAATGGCGCTGGTGTACCATCAACGAAGGCTGCTCAAGTGGATCACTTTTATTCCGTAATCCCCACAACTGTATCGATTTGCTCAATGCTTCGCTCAGTTTATGACGGTAATTGATCATCTATAATATTTTACTAATATAAACAGTACCGCGAGGGTGTGACGGCACAATACAAAAGTAAATGTCTAATTAATTATTTAAGTAAGGGCTCAAGTCTGGAAATGTACTTCCCTTTAGGGGAAGTGTATTTTAACTATGTTGTCTGTTTATATTATTATTATCGCTATGGTATTCAATTTAAGACAATGCTCAATCATGATGCTATTGTTATTAAAAGCTTGCATAACAGGTCGGAAATATCGTCATATGGTAATTATTTATTGGGTTGGAGGTAAGATAACACATATAAGTCTGACACGATTGTCCAGATTCTCAATATTGTGTGGCTATAGAGACCTACCTGGGATTGGTGTCTAGAAAATGTCTTTGAACTCGATGTAACGGTGATATTATATTAATCAAGTAACACAGAAGCAAATAAATTGAATTTACCAGTAGAATATCAAATATTATATCAAATGATTATAATAATATTATTGATAAAGAACAAAATACAAACAAACGAACGAAGTAATAATTTCCAGTCATTTAAAGTTGACCGGAGTTTTTACTCCTTACATGTGTAAAGGTGACTCTACATAACAATTAACAAGTAAGAGAGTAATAGAGTGAGAGTAATGGATTGGGCCCATAGCTTTATACCCCCATAACAATCTGCAGTAGCTCCGCCTAGACTTACAAATTTGGCATTCAGGTCAAGTTGACTATATATATAATGACGCTAGGTAGCGTCAGGCCACAATCACTTATATCAGGCCACAATTAAACTTATCAATAAAAATGGAACTTTAAACTTAAATCGAGCAAAAATAACTAAACTAAAACTGCAGAGAACACTTTTGCTTTACCAAATCTGCTTTACCTGGGAGGATTTTCAAACCATTAAAACGATAAGACGGAGCTTGAGGCTTGACCTTGGTGGTTGGTTGGCTTTTCCTCCCAAACAGCAGGTTGCTAGATTAACATGCCAGGGCAGATATCCTGCTGATATCAGTGGAGTTGTCGGTATAAAGTTGTTGTTTGATTAGTATTGGTAAGCTCCTGTAGCGCCTTTTCGGGACATGCAGCCTTACCTGCATCCTTGGACGCCTCAGACTGTTGAGTCAGGACTCATTATGTCCTTAGAGTGATGCACTTTGCATTTAACGAATTTTGCAATCTGTACAGAGTGCATTTTCACTGTTTTGAGGGTATATGGAAACTGTTCCAGCTCCACTACCCTAACTGCTTCTGCGAAGGCAGTTTAGCACTCACAGTCGCCAACAAGTCACTTAACACTATCGTTGATGACAATATACAGTATTCATAATAATAATAATCATTTATTGACCAATATTTCGATAAGACTATATAGGGACACAATCCACACTAACACCACTAAACAATATTCATCCAATAGGGTTTTTAAAAAACAATTAAGCAACATTTCATAGTCTATAAGGTACATAATATAATTGGGTCCGTATTATAGATGCGTATAAATTAACTATCTTAAGTTCCTTACTTTATAAAAAACAAACTTAATTTTAACGTGGAATCCTATTTAACACCTTGGAAATATAGCAACATACGTGTTTATTTTCCCAACGATTAATTAATTATATGATTGACTTAAAACTAGCGAACCCAAATTTATCACAGGTCACTTGTATATGGGCATGATAGAGCAGCATGTTCTTCATTTTGAATAAAACTTAATTACCATTAGATCACAAGGGGAGTCAGAGGTCCGTGTGGTCGTGTCCAGATCAGTTACATCAGTATCGGTTATGTCAGCGTTGGCGACGCAAGTCTGTCGTAGTGCAGTCTGTACAATTGGACCACAGGAGTGTGAAGGAGAATTATCTATCGTCGTCAGTATCGGTTATGTCAGCGTTAGCGACGCAAGTCTGTCGTAGTGCAGTCTGTACAATGGACCACAGGAGTGTGAAGGAGAATTATAGTAATTCTCCTTCACACTCCTGTGGTCCAATTGTACAGACTGCACTACGACAGACTTGCGTCGCTAACGCTGACATAACCGATACTGACGTAACTGATCTGGACACGACCACACGGACCTCTGACTTACAACTACTTGCAGCGAAACAGGTTGTATTGACTACTGAAGACCAAAAGATTGTTGCTGTGGATGACTAGATGAACGAGGTTTTTGGAAGGCTTGCGAGCCTACCGAAAAATCTGAAGGTCAATGACCCCACCCACCAGGCTTCGACACCAGTCGTTGATCTTGGAAGGCTTGCGAGCCTACCGACAGATCAGAAGGTTGTCAAACCGCCTTACAACTTTTCGACGCCGACTAGTGACACCGGAAGGCTTGCGAGCCTACCAGACACATTGACACTAGCCACTGCAGCGGACGAAGACGTGGACAAGGACCATGGCACAGTGCAAGCAGCGTTTGACCGACTGCTGACTGAACGGACCATTAAATGGTTAGAACAGGACTCAGCAGAACCCGGTAGTTACGAGACCGCTATGTCAGAACAGGAAAAACGGTCATTAAATATTATGAGAGGTACCATTTGCCAGACCGCGAATGGCCACTATGAAGTTGGCATGTTGTGGCACCATGGAAAACCTAAGCTCGTTAACAACTACCCGCTTGCTTTGAGGCGACTCAAATCAATAAGGCAGCGATTGTTGCATGATGAGACGGCCCATATGCAATACAATGCGCAACTTCAGACGTATCTCTAAAAGGGATACGCCATTATGATGTTAAATCCCGAGGTAACCACAGAACAAACATATTACCTGCCACATCATTTTGTTCGACACCCGGACAAACCTGGCAAGGTGCATGTAGTCAACGACTGCGCTGCGCTTTATCAAGGGATGTCTATGAACAGCGAACTGATGGACGGGCCGAATATGAATAATTACCTCATGGGAGTCCTAATGCGTTTTAGACAACGCAAAGTGGCTTTCACCTGTGACGTAGAGGCCATGTTTCACCAGGTTAAGGCTTTGGAGCGGGACAGGGACATTTGGAGGTTTCTTTGGTATCTGGACGGAAATTTAGAACTTCCGCCAGAAACTTACCAAATGCAGGTAAGGTCACAGGATCTACCCTTCCCACTGCGTAGTTCATTTGAGAAAAACACGAAATCTAGTGAACGCTTTACGTTGGTAATCCGGTACGAAATTTGTCTAGATAAATTGGATGCACTAATAGGTCTGGGTTTATATGATTACAGTAAGAAAACTTTGTTGCTGAATTAGGTTTACTCTGTATTCTACCTTTTAGCCTCTAATGTATAGCTCAATGTATCTTCGGTATTATCACCAATAAGTAAATTATAGCCTTGAATTCCTACTTTATTGGCACATAAATCTAAGGTTTGCAAAATCGTTAAATCGGGGTCCGTTACCTTATTGCACTTTTCAACAAACCGCCTCTGTGCTTCAATAACCATTACTCGTAAGGGTTTGACACCGAGATCTACCAAAAAAATATCATTTGGAGGGATTTTACGCACACCAAGTAAGCATTTAATCGCTTTCATATATAAAACATTGATACTTTAAAATCATGTAAATTAAAACTGCCGATAAGCCGATAAGTCGATAAGCTTGAATAACTCTATATTTCTATATCTCTTTATCATACATTATATGATATTATACACTTTACACAATGAACACAACATAATAATACCATTTCAAACATAATAAAGATACTAGAGACCACAATCAGAATGATACACATCAATACATATTGATAAGTATATGTGGATTTATATTTATATGGATAATAAGTAGATATAAGCACAAATAATAGTGAAATATTTAAATGGTTTTATGTTGCAGTAGGCAAAGCCTATTATAATAGAGAGGAGAAATCATATCTTGGTAACATATGTTTCTAGGGTGAACAGAGAGAAGTGAAATTTCTGTGCAGTCTTGAAAATAATCCCTATATTTTTTATGAAATAGAAGAACATGTTATATCAGGATCTATAAGACCTCTTGAATCACTTCTTGAACTGGGTCCCATGCAATACATTCCATTTCCAGAGATAAAATCCTGAAAATTAACTGAATTTCAGTGATGTTGAGGATCGATGCCTATGGGCATTTTAAAGTCACCCAGTAAGTAAAGTTAACAAGCAACAAAGCAAACAGTCGGCCGAAGCCGGGGGCGACCCGAAGGCTCATCTTTCGATAGCTGCTACCCGAGGGTAGGGGTGGGCGCTACTCCTATCCCAAGATTTGCTCCCAGTTATTTAACTGGTACTCATTTTATCGACCCCAGTGGATGAAAGGCTGAGTGGACCCTGGCGGGGCTGAACCTACAACCAATAGATTGCAGGCCCGGCGCTCAACCAACTGAGCTACCCTGCCCTTAACAATGCATCTTAATCCACTCAATCAGTAGCTGCTTATAGATTGTGGTAGAAATATTCCATCTCCTCTTGGCGACAGAAATGGATGACGAAATTAGGGAGAGGAGGGCGAGGGGCGGGGTCATATAACTAAATTACGACATAATAATGATGATGAGAGATGGTTGTTGTACATGTGCATCTGCACCATGTAGTAGGATTATGTTTTGGACTACAATTACGTACAAGATTGTATGAAAAGCACATTCTACAGTTATACCATCACTTTTCTATTTCACTAGATTTTCTGGATTGAACTATCATCCTATAATTAAATACAATATTAATGAGAAGTTGAATGAAAATTAATTATCTTTAATTATTAATAATTTTTAGTTAATTATATAATTAAATTTCATCCAATATCCCATTATTAAATAAATTTACAAGACATTATTAAATAGATTTCAAATACACATAATAACCTAAATCTGTTTTATTAATATCTGTCATTCTCCATCACACAATTGGTCTTCCCAACTAAGGTTTTTTCATTTCACAAATTTGGTTCCCCCGAAAATCAGACATAAGTTTCACGAATGATGGATTGCCATTCTGAACTTTGGGAATGAGGCACTATGTCCAATTCATGGATTTGCAATCGATTTTCTGTTTCAAATTCTTCTAACCTTGGTGCGTTTTGCCTTGCAGTTGATTTAAAAAAGCATTTTAATGACAACAGTTGTGACAAATGTTGCAAAAACTTTATGCGAAGCTGGTTGAAGAAGATAAGGTAAACAATCATATTCAATCCAGAACCTAATATGATCAACGATTTCATAAGTGGGTTGTATAACTTTTTCGGAACGTCCACCGGCCAATTATTTTTTCTGCCCATAATAAAATTTATTGCCATTACGGTTCCAGCTAAAGATGATGGTGCCCATGTGATCAAGAATAACATAGATGATACAATGATGACAGTATTAACACGACAGTGTGATACAGCATTAGAACTTCTCTGTACGATATGAGTGGTTTGTCTGGGGTTTTCAGCATGAGCACGTCTGCCTAATAAACGGCGTCCATTGGCTGAATACTTTCTTACGAATTGTCCTGTACGAAAACTCAATGAAACTATACCCACTGGAGTAAATATAGTTACAAGTAAATAAGGTATTGAACACATAATGAAATAATTTTTTAAATTCAGAGCTGCTCGGATTCCATGATTAGTTTTCACAGAAAATATTTTCAGGTGTGTAGAACATAAGAACATCGTTGTGTTATTATTCTCACTCCATTTCATTTCAATTCTTCTTACAAGTAAATCTGGTAGGTGCAACAAGAAGCTCATAAGTATGATCATAGCTGCAATCCTCTTCCCCGTCTAAAATAATAATATAAACACAATTACATATCATGACTGGGTGCTATTTATATTAGCAATAATTGAAAATTCATAATCCCAATGAAACAGAGTATAGTCTCTATGCTATACTATAGAATCATAGATAAAATATTCAAGTTTCTCAGACTCAGAGACAGACTTGAAGGTGTGGATAATCTCGCGAATGTCATGGGGGATAAGGGAGTTGTGGCAGCACAATTTTGTCGATAAGCCGGCTTACTATTCTGAAAGCATGCTGAATTGGAGCATGAGGATCATGCTAATTGTTGAATTGGATGGTGGTGGCAAAATATTTTTATTAAGCCAATATAGCATCTCAATGTGCAGCTTCAATGCAGCAGGCTGATTATAGTAGTAGTAGTAAGTTTCTCAGATAATGGCGCATATAGATAGTACATTCCACTTACTCGACCAAGCAGTTAATAACTAAGAAAGTGTTCTGACTGGGTAAGGAATATAAATATATAAAGGGATGGAATGTGTACATGCCATGATATACACTTCCAGTGTACTAGTGGTGCATGACTTCATCACATATTCGAATATACTATTCCACGTCTACCTTATCATCCTGCTCAATATCATTATAGAATGGATAATCTCAGTTAGTGTGGCCCATTAATTGATGTAATTCACACTGGAGCATAAATTGGGTTTTCATAAATATGACGAATATCTTTTGATTGCATACCTGGCAATAGGGTCAATAGACCTTGGCTGGGAAATCATCATAATATGAGCAGTTTACTGGGTACAAGTGGCAGTAGTTATGAGATACAAAACTGACACATCAATAAGAGTTGATGGTGAGTTGCTGCTTTCCTTTATACCAGCTGATAACATTATACAAGTTCTAATAACTTTTTGTTGGGCACAGCTTTTGCAAAGTCGGCAATGACGTCCAGGTGGGATCGAATTGGTCTCCTCTGGGTTAGAAGTCTGACGCTCTAACCATTTGGCTAGCGGCTCAGGTAAAAGATAGACCTGGAAATACTATCTGATACCTTTTATGTCCGCAATTTAACTCCTCATGGCCTCCCATCTGTCAATACCATCATAATAATGTAAGAACTATAAAAATAACTAAAGAAGATCCAGTAACATAATCCATAAGCATCCAGTAACAAAATCTTAATAGAGCATGTGACATGATGAACTGTCATAACTGCAGCCTCGGTCTCGGACTCGGTTACGGACTCGGTATTTTAATTTGTAAAATTAATAATAAAAGTAAAGTGATTAATGTTTCAATTATAGAATTAGATTACTAGTATAATATTAAACACATACTTTACAAACAAAGTTAATAAATTATAGATTTCTACATTAATTATCTCACATTCATTACCTTTGCGAATTGCTGATAATTTAATGGTGTCTTTATAGCAACAACTCTGTCTAATGCAATAAGAACCATAATCCAAAGTTTTGATGTGCGAACCCAGTGTTTGAATGCGAGTGTCACAAAACAATTAATGACAAAAACAGCTCGATTAGAAACAAAACTATTCATGAAATCCATTTCGGCTATGTGATCCCAGACAATTGTCATGATTGCCACATTGTCTATCACAGCTTGGAGCACAATACAGCTGGAATATATTTTATATGTATATTAGACCTATATATGATTTATTTGTTAATTAATAATCTTAAGCTTATTATTCATAACAAAATTATTTATTTTAGCCTAGCATTTAATTAACCCGAGTAGCACCGGTGCTTAGACCATTAGCAGCACCAGCGCCGATAAAGCCTTTTAAAGTATTTTAATATTTGTGCTACGAAATTCTATGAAATTTGCACTGTAGGCTACCTTAAAAAAGAAAATTTCATAAGCTCGGTATCATAATTTTCATGAAAGAAAGAAGTAGTCCCAGGACAAAATTTCAAAATTCGTGTTATATTAAAAGTTAATAGTGTGGCTTTGTGGCATAGTTCTAGTACGTTTTTCAAGACGCTGAATCGAATGCGATTATATTCCATTCCCGAAAATTAAACGATGTGCTATTTTTAGTGCATTTAACAAGTGGACGTGGTACTTCAAATTTTGAAAAATATTAGATCCAGAAAAAAGCACCATGTTTTGATTTAAGGGTATTTTTATATGTTTTCTGGGTCGCTGAATCGAATGACATTACTTTAAAAACCAGAATACAGAGTGGTACCTCATTTTTGGCGCACAAAAATTAGGGCATGGCACCTCAAATTTAGAAAATTAAGAAAATATGCCCAACCAAGTTTTTATTACAAAATGACAAACAACTAGCACTTCAGGTTTCGATATTACTTTCAATCGATTCAGAATAACCGAAAACATCTAAAAATGAATTGAAAAATAAATAAATTCTTTGATATTGTTTCCAAATCTCATAAATATTCAAAATTTCAAATACGCGTGTTTTGGTTTTTAGAGTATTCTTATTCGAATCAGCAACCCAGAAAACATATAAATATGTGTTGAAATCAGAACTTGGGGGTATTTTTAGTAATCTTGAATATTTCAAAATTCTAAGTGCCAAGCCCTAATTTTGGCCCAAAAATGACACCACTTCATTTATATACTTGTATAGAGCTAGACTTGTGTGTTAGTTATAGTTCTTACGATGATTTTAATTTAAAATTATTAATTTCCCACTAATTTTATTCAAATTTTTATGATTTTCAGTCTAAATGCTACTCATCCGGCGATATTTTAATCAAATTATTTTATATTTGGATTTTTAAAGATGTCTAGAAATTAAAACAAAATAATTATATGCAATTAAATTTGAGGGGAGGGAGGGGGGGGGGTCAACATCAGGCCTTTTTTTAGTTTTTTTAATGTTTTTTCTGATGTCAAATTTTATGGTGATTCCGAATCCGAATCAGTTTTTCGTTATTCTCGAGTTGTGGTAACTTTTGTAAACTTCACTCGAAATTTGAAAGTTTGTAATTTTGGTGTACAGCTCCAAATTTACCGCCAAAAAAGACCATCAAATTTCGAAATATTTTGCCATTTTCGGAATCAGCGCCAAAAATTAGCCTATAGGTATCAAAACCGCAAAATAAGATCATCTTTGAAAATTTTACATAATCCTTCACTTTTGGTGCATGTTTGGTGAGCTGTTTGGTCAGTTCTTGGGTTAGGAAATTTAAATGTAATTTTTTTCGCATTGGCGATTTTGAAACATTTTCTATATACTTTATAACAATACTTAACCGATTTCCGTTCTGTTTGCAGAGAAGAATATTCCGCGTAAAAATTGTGTTGATAGAATATTGAAATTTTATTTTAAAAAAGTTATGGCAAATTTCGTTCCAAAAGTAACCAAAAATTTAAAAAAATCCTAAATTTATCGATTTTTTACACAAAAAATGACTCAAAATTCTGTCAGACACAATTTTTGCGCGGAATATTCTTCTACATAATTCTGCAAACAGAACGATAATCGTAGTAGAAGTTAAGAAGTAGATAGGGAAAGTTTCCCAAAAAAGCCAAAGTGAGAAAAATGAAAATGTTCTCCACGTTTCAACGCTGGAAGTATATGCTAAAAGTGAACAGTTTTCAAAATTTTTATATCTTTTATGATTTTGATTTTATTTTTAGCGCTGATTACGAAAATGGTAAAATATTTAAAATGTAGGGTTGTTTGATGGTCTATTTTGATGTCAAAGGTGGTGGGTGGGTTGTGCT
>JAUCBJ010004108.1:0-7500 GCA_032718475.1 Nemertoderma westbladi
CATTATAGACCACCTACTTATTAACTGATGTTCAGGTCCGCCCTCTAAGATCGCGTAGTTCCTTTCTGTAAACTGTTTACTAGCCATGTACTCATAATGTTGTTGCCTATAACAACATTTGAAAAGCAAGAAAGAGAAAATGATTCCTAAATATATCACATCAACCTTAAAAAAAACATTCTTAAAAGTTTCATTGCGGAGGAGGTACTTATCTTTACCATTACCTTTACAGGTACCAAAACTAAATTAAATGTAGCCAGTTCCTCATGACGTTGTTGTGTGACAACAAGTGGAAAAACTGATATTACTCCTGAAGTATAAGACATATTCTCATAATTTTTGCATTGACTCTTTCCTTATGAAATTGGCCAATCGCGTGATTTTTCGTAGGAGCATAGCTTTAGTGGTTTATCCAATGAGAGGCGCTCAAACATTTGGTAAATTTTAATGAGTTACACCTTTGTTTTTGATCTGTTACTATAAGCTATGTAAAAGACAGCAGATTAGAAAAGATGCTGATTGGACAATGTCTTTAGATAGACAATTAAATAAGCTTTCAAATGATGTATTACAGTAAGTGTCTTGTCCTAATTGGTTATGGTTGATCAGGATTTTTGCTAATGTTGTTCCCTGACAACGCCATGCAGTAAAGGGTTTTAAGAGAGATGGTGTAATCAAACAATATGTGTGAGAATCGACACCAGTAACTCTAAGAGTAAAACTTACACCCCGGAGGTCACCAGTTCGATCCCACCAGGACGCCATTGCCGACTTTGCGAAACTGTCCCCAATTAAAGTTATATTAATATGAAACCACTCATTCAATCATAACCCCAATGGATTACGACCAAATAGATCAACAATAGCTCATACTACTAGAAGTGCTACAGTGTTTGGTTGAAGGAATTCACTCAAATCCCGCAGTACTGACCTTTGTGAACTTCAACTTCATGGAATACCAGAAGTAATCATTCATGGTTAGCTTTGGATTGTTATATTGTGACACAGAAGTTCAGGTACTCCCTCTGAAATATGCCACACCACTATCTAAGCAAAATAATATTTATTCAATTAACTATGATTTAATTAAATAACCAAAGTACCAAATGGTTCCATTTCCAAATTCCAAATAATTAGTAATTTCCATTAATTCCAAGTTTGATTCAGACCCATAACCTACTATATATACGACCCGCCAAGCTGCTGCAAGGCCTCTAAATTTAGTGGGCCAGTAATTTCTCTTAGATAGAATCCCTGAAACAATATGTCTAGCGCGTCGAAAGTACTTGTCCCTAACTAAAATTATGTCCTCTTTCAGATGAGACACGTTCGTGGGGCCTTCGCGCAGCACGAAGTGAGCAAAGCCTTTAGCATATGGGCACCATTAACGAGTTGTCTGCCGTTAGTCAGAAGTCTTCAACACAATACTCGTCCTCCACTTGTGCCTCGTTGCGTTCGATCGTTTTTGACCAAACTTCAGATTCTTTCTAAACTTTTGACGGACTACATACGTACCAAGTTTCGTTTAAGGAATAACTGGAATAATTAAGGAATAACTGGAATAATTAAGGAATAACCGAGTTATTCGCGATCAAAAATTTACGACGACAGACGACGAGGACGACAGACAACTCGCCAATGGCACCCATATGCTAAAGCTTCGCTCACTTCGTGGCTCGCCCCACACATAAAAATTTAATAGCTCCAATAGTTTTCGAGATATGAGGAATTCCTGGCACCCATACCATATCATCAGCACTTTTCGAAATTGATAAAATTACTCAAAATACAACACCCGTAATGATTTTTGATTATCAAATTTGTGTTAGTTGAATTTTCGTGCCGCACATTGACACGTATCCAAAAAAGCCGTAATCAACAAGGTGCGATATTTTCAATTGTCATATTCGTGATCAGCATCCCAAAAAAACCACATGGTCATAAAATCAATTTGTTTTTGTGGTGATCTTTCATTATCATATTTCCCCTACTTGTTATTTTCGCGCCCCAGGGGCAAAAATAACTGACTAATAACTAATATAACAAGATTTCTATGTTGTTATATTACAAAACTCTTCGATATGTTTGATGTAGGTAGAGGAATAAACCTTTCCAATGAAATCAGCTCATTCTAAAACCTCAGTAGCCAAACTGTAGGGCAAATTTACCACTTTTGAAAATGGAGCCACTTGCACTTTTGGTGCTAAAAATGAAAATTTTGCTTATAATCTTGCTTTCGATTACATATTAGCATAGTATGGTATGGTATCTTACTACTACTACTACTACTACTACTACTACTACTACTACTAGGATCGGCATGCTGCATTGCAGCTGCATTTTTAAGAATGCTGTGCCGGCTTGTCAACAAAATTGCACCGCCACAACTCCCTATCACCCATGACATTTGCTAGATCATCCGCATCTTTAAGGCTAGTGTCCTTTAAGATGCGTCTCAAGAAAGTCATGGGCTGTCCACCATGCTTATTCAATCCATGAGGCTGCCAAAGTACAAGATTATGCACTGGCTGGTCCTCACGGCGAAAGCAATGTCCTGCAAAGCGGAGGCGATTTTGTTCTAGTGTCAAGCTTGGGGGAACCAATGAGACACATCCAATGTTATATAGTGTCTGGTTGGAGATGTGTACATTGTACTTGACACAATGAACCCGGCGTAGCATTCTTGTGAATGTGCCATCCAGAGATTTGGTGTCCTCAGTAGTTAGAGCCCAGCATGGACTCCCGTAGAGGAGTACTGGAACTACTGCTGCTCTAAATAACCGAAACTTAAGTTTCCGATTAATTCTCGGTGACTTCCAAATCCTGGAAAGCCTATTCAAGGCTGCCCATGCCTTTCCCTTACGTATTCGAAGGTCCTCACCTGACTTCCGGATCCATGATCCCAGGTAACAGAAGTCATCCACATGCTCAAGCATACCATCCTTTGAGCTTTGAGATGGTATCTTAGCATAGTATGGTTTCATGGTTATACCCAAGTCTTTGAAAGGTGATGTATTTTGATTATTTTTATCAATTCCGAAAGGTGTTGATATGGTATGGAACTCCTCATATCTCGAAAACTACTGGAGCTATTCAATTTTTATTTGTCTCATCTGAAAGAGAACATAATTTTAGTTAGGGACAAGTACTTTCGACGCGCTAGACCCATTGTTTCAGGCGTTCTCTCTAAGAGAAATAACTAACTGGCCCACTAAATTTCGGGACTTTGCTGCAGCTTGGCGGGTCGTATCTATAGTAGGTCATGTCAGACCATAGACTATATGAATAATACTCACAACCAATAGAAACATCATGTAAAGTTCGCAGTAAACCAGATCCACAAATGGTGGGATAATAATTGATGTTACTATTAATCCTACAATTCACCAGCTAAATAAACCAAATGAGAACCAATCAGAAACCTACAACTTTCCCCGTTAACAACGTAAAGCTGCTCAGCGTCGACAACAAAAGTTGAATCACCGGGAATCTCGATAGTTCCCTTTAGCGGGTCGCTAAACATCGGTAGACGACGGGGACCGAGAGTCGAATCCTCGAACCTACAGATTCGAACCTTCGAGTTCGATAAACCGAACCGAGCGATGCGATTCGCTACCGAGTCTCCGGTCTCCCCGTCCAACACAATGACGTCACGGGAGAAGCAGCCCACATGCGGTTGGCGGTTAATCGCCAAGACAACAGCGGACGCCGGGCAGGAGAACTCGGAGAACGGTTTCCCGGGGCAACACTCGTCGCGGATTCGATCACCGGCGTCCGCGGAAAATTTAACGAGAATATTATCGATCTTCAAGGTGCTGCGCAAATAATAAATATTTAATTCTAGAATTAGCTTTTCGTCGATATCAGAATGGATATCTAAAGCTTTTACTCCTAATTTAGCAAATCTTTCTTTTACTATGGCGACGAAAGGCATTGATTTCTTTGAGTATCTCTTGAGTTCGGGGACTGCAGACAAGGATTTAGCGATGAGTTTATTCTCTGGGAAGTCGTCGTTATTCTCCCTGACTAGTCGACGCAGTAGGTTGAGTATGGCGGCCTGCCAGGGCGGGTAGACCTCGGCGACGTAGACCACCAACCGACCCGGATGCGACTTTCCCGGCTCCCCCCGGCGTCCCGGCTGTACGAAACCCCGCAGTCGCAACCGCAGGTCGTGCACCGTCTCCGCGAGATACTCCCCTTGCGCCAACACGACCCCGCTGTACTCCTCCACTAGCGGCCAATCCGCGCGGAGTATCGAACCCTCCCGCCCAATCAGCGTCCAGATGTGCTCGCACACGTGCGGGCATATCGGGGACAGCAGTAGAACCTGCAGCTCGATGAACATGCGGACCAACTCGCGATGCATCCCAGTGGAGCAGCAGACCTCCCTGTACCGGTCCCGCGCCGTCTGGAACTCGAAGAACCCAGTTCGTAACGCCTCTTTATACATTGTCGCGTCGTAGAATCGCGTCGTCTCCGACACTCCTCGTCGCATCTCCGCGTCGAACATCCGATCCGCGAACATCTCGTCGATCGGCCCTTCGCGAAGCCCGGACTCCGAGGTCAGCGTTTCCTTCACCCAATCCAGGAAGGTGTTGAGTCGAAGGATCGCAACTTCCGCGGTTTGTATCTGGAATAATAAGAAAAGAAATAAAGTTTCGTTAATAAATTAACGATTATGGTACATCGCCAACTACTAACTGTAACCTGTCCATGTCCAAGTATCATTAACACAAGCACGTCGAAGGCCATACATTATCATTCATTAGCGTCTGTCTATTCTCCGCTAAATATAACATCACCATCTACCAATAAATTATCCACATAAAGAACGAATATTGGCTGTGTCGAGTCAGTCTGAAACAATTAACAACTCAATTTAGTCAAACTATGACAAGACGACTTTATTAGGTATTCATTCCCATTTAGAATTCAAATAAATTGGTCGCGAACTTTTTATTAGTTCCTGTCTGATGATGGCCCTAACGGCAGAAATTAATTGAGAAAGAGTCACTGCTTTTATTACGATTACAACATAATAGAGTGATCGCCAAATGTCACAAAACTCACGTTGTTTTACGCTGCTTTGTCCTACATCTATAACATAAAATTAGGAAAATTATGTTCAGACAATACGTCATTTATTTCAACACACTCGTTAACTGCGTCCAATTGCTAATGCTTCCCATTGTTAATTATAACCAGTTTATCGAACGATATAGGTAAAAGTCAACGTTACAACGATATTACTTTATTACTATAATACTTTATCAACGATATTATTTATTCTATTTAATAAATACACAATATTCTGGAACAATTTGTTTATGTATGATTAGCTATGCAATATAGATATCGTATAGGAATTCCGCTGTTGCCAACCAACTCATAAAATAGATAAAACCGTTCTAGAATTTTGTGTATTTATTAAATAGAATAAATGGCCTTCAGCGAACAATAATTCTTGCAATCTTTGAACGCCTATATCTCAGCTGTTTCTCAACGAAATTCAGATATTGTTACATATTTTATTAATAAAGAATTTAAAGGGGAAATCGAAAATTCCGGCTTCATGGTAACAACCACGGTGAGTTGAACTAGTTGTGTTTCAAATTTCAAGCAATATGATAAAGATTTGTAGAAAAATTGGGGGGGGGGGGGGGGGGGGGGGGGTCCGTGTCATCAGAAAATGACACTATATTACGGGTCATGGTGTATTTGGGAAACAGTCAGATACAATAGGATTTAATGTACGTTCAGTTGAACAGCGCAAAATAATATCAGTTGAATAATAATTAATCTGACCACACAAACACAGACCTGGAAGTTAGCGTCGTCCACCGAGTCCCCCGAGTCTGCCAGCGCTAGTCGCGTCGCGTCTGCTGAGAAAGCCTCCAAGGCTTCTGTAAGCGTGAGGAAGTTACCGGTACTTTTAGACATCTTCTCGCCGTTGAGTAGAAGATGACCGTTTGCGCGGACACTGCGGGGCCAGCGGTCCGGCTCCGAGGGCCACATAGCGACGTGGTTATAGAGGAAGTAGGTTAGATGATTGGGGACGAGGTCCTTTCCGGAGGTGCGCATGTCTACCGGGTACCAGTAGGCGAACTCCCGTCGCATCGCGTCGAGCGTAGCGAGCGGGATCCCGCAGTCGTTGGGGGGAGTCGGGGCCGAGGAGAAGAAGACGTAGTCCCAGACGGCGGGGGTCAACAGGTGAGCGGCCACGGGTCCTGTAGAAGAGTCGTAGGAGCCGCCCTGAAAATAGTCAATAAACTTCCTCAGATAAGAGTTAATAAGAAATTAATAAGAATGTGTTACATTTTTACAGCAAAGTGAGTAAAGTACACTTCGGAGTTACTTGAAGTCCCGCTTATTACAGCTGAGCGGATGAAAAAAACTGAAGAAGGATATAAGCCAGGAAAAAGCTTATTCTTTCAAAATGTTCGCGTAACTTTACAGCGAAGAAATTGTATCATTAAAAATAAAATTTTTACCAAATATCAAAATATAAATTAAAATAAAACATTTTGCAAGTTATTATATAAGTTTATTGTTTATGTAGACCAAGATCTAACTAGATGAGTAATAGAGGGAATGTCAATGAGGCGTTCAAAATGCAAGTAATACAAGTGGTGGAAAATTTGTACTATAAATTTGTCACACTATCTGAGCCATAACCTCTTACAGTTTTTTTTGGAAAATTTTTGTGATATTTTCAAAATCATAATCCAAATTTTACAACACAAAAGCAAAGTTTCACAATCATTTTCAAAGTGCATTTTCCACATTAATAAGTCAACATTTTGACATGAAGTGGTAACATTATTATAGTTAATATTTCTCTGAATTAAAAATAAGGTTTACAACAATATTGGAAAAACATCAATTAATAATGATAGAGGAGAGTCAATAAACAACAAAAATAATCGACCCACGAATTTGTTAGGGCCACTAAAATGGTTAACTGGTACACCCATGGTGTTCTATAAGTCTACTGGTAGACCCATGGTGTTCTATTACTCTACTGGACACCCATGGTGTTCTATAACTCTACTGGTACACCCATGGTGTTCTATAACTCTACTGGTAGACCCATGGTGTTCTATTGCTCTACTGGTACACCCATGGTGTTCTATTACTCTACTGGTAGACCCATGGTGTTCTATTACTCTACTGGTACACCCATGGTGTTCTATTGCTCTACTGGTACACCCATGGTGTTAAATAACTCTACTGGTAGACAGACCCATGGTGTTCTATTACTCTACTGGTACACCCATGGTGTTCTATAAGTCTACTGGTAGACCCATGGTGTTCTATTACTCTACTGGACACCCATGGTGTTCTATAACTCTACTGGTACACCCATGGTGTTCTATAACTCTACTGGTAGACCCATGGTGTTCTATTGCTCTACTGGTACACCCATGGTGTTCTATCACTCTACTGGTAGACCCATGGTGTTATATTACTCTACTGGTACACCCATGGTGTTCTATTACT
>JAUCBJ010004109.1:0-95451 GCA_032718475.1 Nemertoderma westbladi
AAATCCTCTAGATCGAGAGAAATCAGTTCGTATATCTCGGTATTACTATTTCGTCTGGGCCCTTATTCTTAAATTGAACTAAACCGTCGTCGCGTCGTCAAGGATATCCCTCGTACTGAAGTTGACTCGGTAGCACTAAGGTAGGGTGTCCTGCTCCGTAGTCAATCATAAACCCTGGTCCGTTGTTGCTTATAAAACCCAGCCTGTAGTCGCTATGGGACCCGGTCCAGTAGTTGCTAGGGATACTGGTCCGTTGTTGATTACTATTATTATTATTATTAATATTGGCTTTTATTCCCGTATATGGATATATAAAGAGGAATATAATAGGTATATGATAGGGAACCCAGTCCGTTGTTGCTAGGGAAACCGGACCGTTGTTGCTTAGGAATCGGGTCCGTAGTTGTGGTTGCAAGCAGGGAATCAGTTCCGTTCTCGCTAATGAATCCAGTAGTCGTTTCCAGCTGAGGAACTCCATCCGTTGTCGTTATGGACTGGAGGAGCTCCCTTCCGACACCGCTAACTAACCGCGGCAGTGAAGCAGCTTATCAGGCAGTTGTCAGGAGGCAATGGGCTGCTCATGCTTAACCTTTTAATGTTTTGCAATAAATAGATTGAAAAGTTAGGGTAATGAAAACGAGAGAAACTGTCTTTCAGTATAGTGTAGTCGTTGATAATGATGTGCAAACCCCATACAGTAGAGAATAGGCCCCCACCACTGACCCGCCCAAGGCCACCCACCACTCATAATCCGGCGCTGAGTAACGTGATTAAAACGTAATTTTAATCACGCTTGTATTTGGATGCGCGTAAAAATATTTCAATTTATGAACAAAAAACATAACTTTTAAGAACAAAAGTTTAATTACTTAGTTTTAAAAACACAAGTTGCTATACAATGATAAAACTTGACGTTTTTTCGGTATGTATAGACTTATTAGATATGACAATTGCTGGCTTAGACGACGACTTCCTTACCTGTTTTTTTTCTATTTGTATAATTAAACTACACAATCCCAAATATATCACTGGAAATAATATAATGTAATAATCACATAGCAATGGTATACTATTCTATTCCTTGGCGTTACTCAAATATATAGAATTGTATATAATATCTAAAACATCAACATTTGGCTTATCTGCCAAATCCCGGCGAAAAATGTAATCAAATAAATTTTCACAGAATTTAAACAAGGGGCACTTCGTGTCCCTGCTTAAATAAAATGATAACTACTTACGGTTGAACAGATAGGAACATGTTGTTTCTCTGTTTCCAATGAATTTTACTTGCTTGATATTGGTCTGTCAAAAACATATTTCATTCAACCCAAAATTATATTTATGAGACGGTATCATGATGAACGTGGTTGTTTAAAATGCGTTCCTATTACTTTATTGAATTGTACTGTATAATATCTAGCATTCACGACTCCCTCTGGGAAAAGCAACTCTTTACCATAATATCGTACAAATCATTTCCTGTAATAATGAAAATAAAAATTAATAATGAAAATTACTGCCAAGATCTTTGTTTATTTAGACCTTTACTTGGTAACTGAAGTAAATTCATTGCATATTATGCGAAATTTAAACCCGATTTCCAATAACAATTTCTTACAATATACACAAAAATAAAAATAAAATATATATGTATATGTATAGATAGAATATAGTATATTATATTGCCTACTGCAGCGTAAACTATACAAATAATATAATAATAATATTCATGAGAAAAAAACTATTTCATAAATAATATCTGAAAGTCCATATCGTGGGGCGGGTGGTAAAACGTCCTAAGTCTAAAAAAGTTGTTCTGAGAAAACACGTTTTTTGTTTACTATTTTAACAAAAATGCACATTTACACTGTTTTATTTCTCTTTCTAACTTTAAAAGGGTGTTGAATCGTTTTCTGATACCAGAAATACAGATAAACAGCCCCCTTGT
Organism: Nemertoderma westbladi; assembly: GCA_032718475.1. NCBI lineage: Eukaryota > Metazoa > Xenacoelomorpha > Nemertodermatida > Nemertodermatidae > Nemertoderma > Nemertoderma westbladi. Next base: position 1,952 of record JAUCBJ010004109.1, read on the forward strand.
AGGGCTTTTTGACAAATTTGCAACATAGGACGTTTTACCAATTTATATTTTAATGCGACATAGGACATTATATAACCAATCTTTTTTATGTTTATAACATAGGACGTTTTACCATCTTAAATATTTATGCGACATAGGACATTTTACAAACTTTTTTCCAAGAAGTTTCGCAAAGCCCCCCCCCCCCCCCCCCCCCCCTCCGAATTATTAGGAGTAATATACAATTATACAAATAAATGTTTTGTTGTTGTTTAATATTTATTGTTATTTTTCAATAGTTGTATTGTTTATAACAAAATTATCTAAAGATAAACCAACATAAAGTTTAATCACTTTCAATTTCGTCATTTCCCGCAACTATGATATCATCATTCACGAATTGAGATTCCGACAGTGTTTCGTAATATGCCCCGTTTGTTTTTTATATAAGACCTTGTTGGCAAATATCAAGTAAATCTTTTTTTTTCTTTAGACTAATCTTACGGGGACCAGTGAAAGCTAGAGACAGAGATGGGAGATTCTTACCTGCTGCATAAACTTCTTTACCTGTAGCTTTTCCTTTAAAATTTTGCTTTTTCCCCTTTCCTTTACTACATAGATTGCATCTGTCTCCAACTTTAGTTTCAGCTTTTGGTTTAATTTCAACAACTTTAAATGGTTCATCCTCAGCACTAAAGCTGTATTTAAACTGAATGATGTTAGTATTTGTTTTCTGAAACCTCATCCATTTGACCTTAAGCCAGTTAACATACTGTTTTTTCTGTTTTTTACAGCTCCGTTTATTGATCATTTTACCAATTTGGTCACCGACCTGTTCACCATTACATTCACCAATACGTCCACCCCTTTCTTCAACGACCTGTTCACCACTCCGTCCACCAATACATCCACCCCTTTGTTCAACGACCTGTTTACCACACCGTCCACCAATACATCCACCCCTTTGTTCAACGACCTGTTCACCACTCCGTCCACCAATACATCCACCCCTTTGTTCAACGACCTGTTCATCACTCTATCCACCAATAAGTCACCCCTTTCTTCACCGACCTGTTCAAAACTCCGTCCACCAATACATCCACCCCTTTCTTCAACGACCTGTTCACCATCACCACTCCGTCCACCAATACATCCACCCCTTTGTTCAACGACCTGTTCATCACTCCGTCCACCAATAAGTCACCCCTTTCTTCACCGACCTGTTCAAAACTCCGTCCACCAATACATCCACCCCTTTCTTCAACGACCTGTTCACCATCACCACTCCGTCCACCAATACATCCACCCCTTTGTTCAACGACCTGTTCATCACTCCGTCCACCAATAAGTCACCCCTTTCTTCACCGACCTGTTCAAAACTCCGTCCACCAATACATCCACCCCTTTCTTCAACGACCTGTTCACTACTCCGTCCACCAATACATCCACCCCTTTGTTCAACGACCTGTTCACCACTCCGACCACCAATACATCCACCCCTTTGTTCAACGACCTGTTCACCACTCCGTCCACCAATACATCCACCACTTTGTTCAACGACCTGTTTACCACACCGTCAACCAATAACCAATACATCCACCCCTTTGTTCAACGACCTGTTGACCACTCCGTCCACCAATACATCCACCCCTTTGTTCAACGACCTGTTTACCACTCCGTCCACCAATACATCCACCACTTTGTTCAACGACCTGTTTACCACACCGTCCACCAATACATCCACCCCTTTGTTCAACGACCTGTTCATCACTCCGTCCACCAATACATCCACCACTTTGTTCAACGACCTGTTTACCACACCGTCCACCAATACATCCACCCCTTTGTTCAACGACCTGTTTACCACTCCGTCCACCAATACATCCACCACTTTGTTCAACGACCTGTTTACCACACCGTCCACCAATACATCCACCCCTTTGTTCAACGACCTGTTCATCACTCCGTCCACCAATAAGTCACCCCTTTCTTCACCGACCTGTTCAAAACTCCGTCCACCAATACATCCACCCCTTTCTTCAACGACCTGTTCACCACTCCGTCCACCAATACATCCACCCCTTTGTTCAACGACCTGTTCATCACTCCGTCCACCAATAAGTCTACCCCTTTCTTCACCGACCTGTTCAAAACTCCGTCCACCAATACATCCACCCCTTTGTTCAACGACCTGTTCACAACTCCGTCCACCAATAAGTCTACCCTTTTCTTCAACGACCTGTTCACCACTCCGTCCACCAATACATCCACCCCTTTGTTCAACGACCTGTTCACCACTCCGTCCACCAATAAGTCTACCCCTTTCTTCACCGACCTGTTCAAAACTCCGTTCACCAATACATCCACCCCTTTCTTCAATGACCTGTTCACCACTCCGTCCACCAATACATCCACCCCTTTCTTCAACGACCTGTTCACCACTACATTCACCTATTCGTTCACACCTTCGTTCACCATTCACCTGTCCACCACTCCCTACACCAACCTCTACACTGATCTGTTTTTCGACTGTATCATTGACACTAATGTCACTTATTACACGACGGTTAACAATAAGAACCTTACATAGTTTCTTGAAATCGTAGATATCACTTTGTTTTAACAAAGTGATCTTATATGGATTATTTCGCCTCGCTCCTAGAATTATATTTGTCCAATCATTAGGAACTTCTACTACCTGATTAGATTTAGCATACTCTATTGCGGAGTGCATGCTGTCCCCTTGAATTAGTTCTGTCTAGAATACTAAACATTGCGACATTTTGGTCTTTTTGGAATCACTAAATGCCATTCAGCAAGAAATACTAACTATTAATAGTAATGGAACTCCTGTCTTGACTGACCTTTAACGTGACAAAACGTCCTATGTTTCACTTTTAATTTGTTATTTGTAATCGTTTTTTCGACTTAGGACAACTTACCACCTTAAGTATAAAGTTAGGACGTTTTACCATCCGTAGCCTTAACTTAGGACAACTGAAAATTTGCAAATAACTCCGTTAAACTGTTATTTTATCACTAATCCTTTGGTAGAAAGGAGGGAAATTCAATTTTATACCCAATTCACTCAAAACATGAATTTTGAGAAAATTTGACTTAGGACGTTTTACCACCCGCCCCACGATATAAGGAATCAAATGCAATGGCTTTCACAATGCCCTTCTTTACTATCACAACCAATCAGAATTACTCGCTGTCCCCCTCCAAGGCCTCAGCTAGCCAATCACAACCAATCAGATTTACTCGCTGTCCCCCTCCAAAGCCTCAGCTAGCCAATCAACTTCGGATACATCAGCCTCCCCATCATCGCTGGTTGTCTTGAGAAGTTCTGAATACTGAAAGAAATAGTCAGATGTATTACAAAGTCATATAAAGTTAAACTATAAAAGTAAACAGGTGATTCACATATGTCTGTAAAAACTGTTCCTGTATCATGACGATTTCAAAGACATGATTTTGTCTCGAGCAAGTTCGTCAAAGGAGGACCGTTTTAAAGAAAATTACCTGCACCATTAACTAATTGTTGTGTCTGCCAATTGGGCTCCCTGTTGCGGGATAAATCCATTAATAATTTAAATATTAATAAGGGCATGCATGACGGGCTTTAGCTTGTTTGGATTGAAGCGCAGGGACCATCAGAGAGGGATATAGGTGTAAATTGTTGGGAGAGCGTCTGGTTATTGAGTGTGAGGGAGAGAGAGAGAGAGAGGGAATCTGTATTGAGCTGTGATGGTTAGATTGCAATGGCGCGAGGTGAGTGGTAATTAAAAGGTCGGGTGAAGGGCAATGTAATAGTATGCTGAGGGGGGGAACCTGTTACCGTGTAGAAACAAGCCAATAAAAATAGCTTCCTGGTTGACACGGTAGGGAGTGCCTTATTGCTAAAAAAGTTTGGTTAACCAATCAGGATGCAATATAGATAGATAGGAAAATCCAATCTTGTTTTATATACGAACAATATATTATTCTTGATGTAAATTAATTAGGACAGAATCCCCGAGAGGATGCAATGATTTGTAATGGGGCCCTTTGGCAGAAAAACCGATTAGCATCCTGTTTGGTTTTCCATAATTAAATATATTATTTACCGGTGAATTATTAGTAAATTAATTAGTATTAACTGAAATAACTAAAAAGGAAGAATGAAGATAAACTATCATTTTGAATAGTACGTAATTTATGGGACGAGCCTTACGGGCGGGTTTTCGGTCAAACCCATATACCGTGTAACCACTGAGGGGATTCCAAGAACACTCCCACAATGCATTACCAATCGGTTATATGCAGTCTTCAAGTCATACTCATACTATTTTAATAGTTGAAGGCTAAAAACTCCATCGTTTATTAAAATATTATAATTTTTTGTTTTTTAAACTACACCCCCAAACGGGGTAATCTGTATAAATATGATAATGATGACAATGCGTTACTGCTGACTTAATACATCATTAATGGATTTTACCATTTTGCAAAATAGGCTGGAAACCTCACATCTGAGTTTGTTTTCTTTATGGAATAATATGATAATGACATCTGTCGCATTGTTTAATCTAATTCACTCCTATTGTTTTGAACAGGGTTGTAGTAAAGTAACGTTGTAATTAAATAACCAATTAATATCAACAATCAACTACTCCCTTATTAATACCATTCCCTTACAGCGAGATGATTTCTTACAAATATTTACTTTCCCCCTGTGCCACCTTTAGTTTTCCCCAACCTAGTTGTTACGGTATATGGCGCTGTATCCACAGTATTAGTCCATTATGCAGTATGCAGTATTAGTCCATTATGCAGTATGCAGTATTAGTCCGTTATACTGTACGTAATATTAGTCCGTTGTGCAGTATAATTATTTAGATAAGGCGCAGTGTGGTGACATTTAGGTAAGGAAGTTAAAACGCCCATATATTTTGCATCCATTCATTTTGTATAGTATGTAGCCCTACCTACGTAATTTTGTATTAGGATATATGTAGATAGTTCCAGGGTAGCGAGTTTACTCGGACCCTGGATTTTGTGCTTGCTGATATTAGTTTGATAGGGCTAGCATATAGGGACGCTGTCCTGGCCATTCAGCAGCCAGAGACGTGATCCATTACCATATATGGTAATAATTTGAGGGCATAGGGCTACAATCCGGTCTCCTTATTGGATTAACTGCTTCCAGGTTGGTTTAATGCTAGCATGGACTGGAGAGCCAATGGGAGAGCGATTGAGTCACCTTATTGCATCACCCCATCCGGATCACCTATAAATTGGCGGTGTGCCGGTAGGGCCTTTGTTGTTCATATGTTCATGCCTTATCACATGACACACCCTTGTTACAATTTACTTGCTGAGCTGTCTCTAATTTCGTATTAGGATATCGTATTTTCTGCAATTTGCTAATTTTGATTAATTTCTTGGAATGATTTGCTAGTGCGATTACTTTGCTTGTGTTTCTCAATAATTCCTTCGATTACTGCTAATTACAATTGAACTATGATTTCTACCTTTGATTAATGGTTCTATGTGATTCTTTTCTGCGCAATAATCCCAAGGGATTCCTGAGACTGTCAGACTTTGTGATTTGCATGCGCCGCTACAGTAGCTATTAGCATCATGGAGGGCTAAGGTGCCAGTGGGCGGTGGGCGCATCGGGGGGTTGAGCGACTAGGAGAGAGCGGAGGATTCAAAGCGGGCAACGCTGGCCAGGGTCACCGTTGCGGGCGGGTATCTTGCACTGCGGCACGCAGACCGATCGCCGGTACAGTATCTAGGGGGCTGATGATCCAGGTTTTGTCTCTATTTAGTATTAGGGGGGCAGGAATTGGGTTAGTTAGGAATCCTAGATGTACCCGGGAGAGGCCTGCGCGTATTATAACGTTGAGTGTGGAGTACGAGTAGTGAATTGCACAATTGTAAACTGTGATTTCTAACGCTGATTGGTGTGTTATTGAAGTGTGCCTAAGATTACGAATGCTTAGATAGGCGCTCTTTTTCCTTTGATTGATTTCTATTTCTTAGTTACAATAATTAGTTATTGATTAGGTCAAAGTAATACGGCAATTTAGGCTATTACTAGCGAAACCTGTTGCGTGATAAATTAGAATTACGTATTCTGGAACTCTTAGTAATTAGTACGCTGTTAAATATTTGTGACTGTAATTAATTAGTAAAAATTAAGAATTAGTACGCAGCATAGCGGAGAGTAGCTAAGGTAATAATTAGTGTACTGTAAACTATTCACGCTGAGCGGTTATTTGCATTAGCGGACAATCAGCTAGAACGCACTATTCGGTACGCACGATACGCTAGTAATTTTGCTGGCCTAAAGCCAGTCGCGGGCAGTTTTAGACTCGGAGTGGTATTATCCACGTAGAAACAGATACTGTACCATTTTGATATTTTAAATATTCTCGCATTCACACATTACGTTAGGGAACCTCCAGTATTCGCGATTAGAAAGACGTAGGTAATAGCGTGCTTTAATAGTGATAAAATTAGGCGTAAGAATACTCTGAGTGCAAGGCCTCTCGCACTCGTCTTAAGTAAGCTTAGGGAGCCGACTCGGGTTTATTGTTTTGGTTATTCCCGCGTGGCTCATAGATTCGAACAGTTAGCTCTCTATCGAGCGATCGGTAGAGAAAGGAACAAGCGATTTTGCAGGAGTTGTGTAAAATTAGTAAAATATATTAGTGGACGGCAGATTAGCGCCATCTAACGGTAAGTAGCGGTTTTGTATTTAGCAACCCTTACAATTTAGTAATAGCACGCTCCTGATCCCCTTTACTTAACAGTAGAGCAGTCTTTGTGTCTTATTGGATAGGCGAGAGCTTATTAGGTTGGCAGAAGGATATTAACGGGTATTGGTCTGTTCAACAGTTCTGCTGTTAGTATAGAGGTCGCGGTTGTTTATCAGTAATACGCGCATATTGCTTTGCTGTACCGCGTACAGCAAGGCAGAGAGTATTCTTAGGCTGTTAGTAGTATCATAGTATTAGGCAATAAGTTAGAGCACGTGATCGTCTGCTGTAGGCTATAGGCTAGCGTACAGTAAGACATTGAGTTTATTCTATTAGGTTGTTAGTTTATATTACTGTATTCACTGGCTGCGTACACTAGTACAGTAGTACATTAGGCTGATTGCTGTTACTGCGTACGGTAGAAGGACATTTGTTTGCCGTACCACACACACAGTATCATTAGGCTGTTAGGTTGGTGTACTGTTTTACTTACTGTACTGCATACAGTGGATGTACGGTAGTGCGTTTTGCTAATTGCGAATACAGCAGTTCCTTAGGCCTTAGGGCAAACTGTAATTAGTAAGTTTTTTGAAAATTTTTAGCTAGGTTTGCGAGAATTCAGTTTTCGGTCAAAATTATTTGTAAAATTCTAGAGTTTTGTACCGGTATGTTAGGTAACCGCTTAGTTATTTTATACCATCTGGAGATACATGGCAAGACGGAACTTCTGAGTTTGGGGTTCGTGTGGGTCTGCGGGTTCGGTTTGCAATCAGCGAAGGGCCTGAATCTTTGGACGCGGACGTGGAATCTCACAGCAAACAAGGTTAGTTGTTCTGTTGGCACCAGTGTGTTTGTGGAAGCAGTAAAAAATTATCGGTTGTTTAACTGCGAAGCTGAACTCAATTTATTAGTTAGGATATTTAGGTTTAGCCGGCCATGGTTTTTTGAATCGCTCAAGTTAGAGAGAGAGTTAGAGAGAGTCGCAACCCGAAGATGTAGCCACGCGCTAGTGGATACATATAATATTTGAAATTAAAATTACGTTGATTAGAGCTATATATAAAATTAGAAATATTCGGGTGGCAAGTTTATTTGAATATTTTGTATTAGATTCAAGGTTATTTTGTGCTATACCGGTATTTAATATTATATAGTAGCTATATAATAATATTTTTGTTTAAATATTGTGTTAGTATTTGCTATAACTATATACCCCATTAAATTCACAATATTGCATTGCGAATTTATTTTGACATTTGGACCAACTGATTATTTGACAAATAATTTGACCGTATTTCGGTTAAATTATAATTATATCTCGAACTTTTGCGAGATTTTTGCCGGAAGGCAAATATTATTTAGACTATGAGTGTCTCAGACAAAGAGGCACTAGAGGACAGCTATGAGACGGCGGCTGGACCGCCGACTGACGATAGCGTCAATATTACTGTTGATGACAATGCCGACTATGACGACGCAGCGAGCGACGCTGACGTAAGTGAACAGGAGGACGAGACAGTGACTAGTGAGGAAGAACAGCAGCCTCAGGTAATAGTATTAGGATCCCCTACCGCTACTGATAGGAAGGACTGTACGGCAGCCCGGACAGAGGTGAGTGATAGGGAGGGTAGTGTAGCAGAAGCGAGAGCCCGGAGCCCGGTTTCCAGACCTGTGGGTATGGTAAGTGCCGTGGTCCCGACGGCTGTTAGGAGTACCCGTAGTTCCCGAAATAATCCTTCAAGTCCACCGAGCGTAAGTCAGGTGAGTGATAGAGAGTTCGATATCGCGATAAAGAAGAAACTTCGCGCGCATGCCGGACACATAACCCGGACGGCGGACAAGGTAAGGAAGATGTTAGCTGACTCAGCGAACATCGGGAGGGTAGACTTAGTAGAGATTAGAAGAGGATATAACTCAGCGTTATTCAAGCAGACGGAGGAGCTTGCAGTCCTAGCGAAGAAGGCAGTAGAGTCTCAGTCGAGCGACGTAGCAACGAGGATTTACGACAGGGTTTTAGCAGCCTTGTTAGAGCACCGCGAGTTATCGGAGCGATTCCGACGAGTTAGGACGGAGAACTGGCTGCTATGGACATCACAAGCGCAGGCGACTCAAGTGAGTGACGCAGAGTTGAGAGAGTTAGTGGAGCGAGAAGAGATCCAAGACAAGGAGGAGCGCAGGTATCAAAGGGAAGTTACTAGCTGGCTGATGCAGAATGGAGTGGTGGTACCAGGTCAGGTGCTACCGACGACGGAGAACATCCAACAGAGGACGTTGACTCCACCCGATGATGCATCTAGAGACAGCGGCGATTCCCAGGTTAGTCACGTGCGAGGTAAGGTAATATGTGCTAGATCCCTTGTTTCTCACAACTCGGCAGAGGAGAGAAGACGCCGACTAGACGAACAGCAGGCGGAAGTTTTGCGTGCATCGGAAGCACGGAAGGAAGCCGAGCGGGAACGGGAGCGAACACGTAAGTTAGACGCAAAGTTGCGAGAGTTGGAAGACAAAGGTAAGCGTGAGCAAGCGGAACGCGAACAGGAAGAACGAGAACTCCAACTTGAACGTGAACGCGAAGAGCACGAACTCCAACTCCAACGCGAACGCGAACTCCAACTCCAACGCGAACGCGAAGAACGTGAACTCCAACTCCATCGCGAACGCGAACGGGAAGCTAAGGAACGCGAGCAAAGAAGACGCGAACTCCAACTCGAACGCGAGCGCAAGGAGCGCGAACTTGAGCGCGAGAGGGAGCGACGGGCGTTGTATGAAGAGAAGGCGCGTGTAGAAGAAGAGGGCGCAGCACGACGAGCGAGGGAAGAAGAAGAACGTAAACTGGCGCAGTTGGAAAGTGCGAGATTAAGTTTAGAAAGCGAAGAACGGACTAGGAAGGCGAACGAAATCGCCGAGAAGGGGATGCGAATGATCGAAGAATGTGGGGCGAGTGTAGGGACTGAGTTGCGAGAACTGTTCGCACTGCAGAAGGCCGAACAGGAAGCGAGAACTCCGACTATACGCGAGTCGACGACGACCAGAATTCCTATACCCGGTCCAGCTATTACGAGTACACGGATCGCTAAACCATTCTCTACATATCGCACGCCAGTTGGTATTAGTGCTTCACCTATCGCGCAGAATCCACGTCATCGGAACACCGCACCACTGCACACCGAACACGACGATGAAGAATTTAGAGAAGAAACTCCGACGGGCCGAGTATTTGGCGAACCGAACCCGCGGGTTTGGAATACGCAGACGGAGCGCCGACCCAGTTCGACGGAGAACTTCCGGGTTAAACCGGAAGAGGGATCATATGAGAGACAGCGGATTACTCAGATAGAGCCGACTATACAACAGAACCCTAGCCAGGAATTTATTACGAGGGATGAGTTAAGTGCTAGTTTAGCGCAAGCTATATCGCCGCACATCCAACCTATAACGGACATGCTTAGCAACCTACGGTTAAAGGAAGCAGCCCAGGTAAGGAGTAATTCTAATCCCAGCAGGCCTGAGTTAGATAAAGTCCAGCCTAGTCAACGAGTACGCATATCGGAGGAAACTATACCACATAGACCTCAGGTAAGGACGCCTGTCCCGAATATCCATAATCCCAATTTCGAAAATTCGGCAGAAAGATACCTAAAGAGGTGAGGTCTCTATAGGGGTGTCTTTAGCAGGCGGCGGCGGACTCGTGAGGGTCTGGGGGCACGTTAAAATCTGCCGTATAGTGCAAGGGAGTTACTTAAGGCCCTCGTGTCTAACGAACCATGAATCGACATGGTGCCGTGGTATCGTCTAGTCGGCCTGTTGCCGTACTGCCAGTCCTGTACACAGTAGGGGTGGTGGCATGGCGTGATTTGTGGTTCATGTGGTGTGAACTGTGATTTGTATGTGGGCGACCAGTGGCAGTTAGCTTTGGGGCTTGGATGTGTGCCATTGACCGTCAGCTGTTCCGTTTTTTTGATACTATATGTTATTGTCTCCATGTTCAGCTGATTGGTCCTTGGAGTGTGTTTAGGTCTGAGATGAGCTTTCTGTTGCTGTGGGTACGTGAGTACACGTGATTGTATGTGTGGCCACTGCGAGTGAGTGTGGGAAACCTTGCCGGTTGGCCCAGACGCCGCTGGTATTAGTAGGACCATACTTTACTGCGCCCCAGCATACTTTGTGCACACAAGTTATTTTACCCTGACGGTAAAATAAGGTACTCTCGACTTTCTCATTCTCTCTCAAGTCGATACAACTAGTCCCTCCCGATTTTGACCCCGATTTTGTCTTTCCCGATTATGTCCTCTGTGTGTGCATGGTATGTGTCAGATTTTGTGTTTACCGTAGTGTACTTGATATTGTGAACATCTGTTGAGTACACGTGTATAGGACTGGTAAGTGGTTACTTGTTCCTAGCTTTCGAGCTAGTCAGTATTGTTTGCGGAACTTACTTCCCCTCAATACTGCCGGCGAGGCGGGTGAAAATGTGTCAAAATTCCATGTGGGGTAGCGCAAGCCCACATGGGACAAGACCGTCGGTTAGGCCCAAGGGCGACCTTGGTGCTTGATCGCTATCGACTGGTCCACCCGCCGGTTGACTCTCTGAGTTGGCTCAATGTACAGTCAGGCCACAGTGAGTTGACAGTAGCGGCCCATCTGGCTACACGTTCGACGAGCTGTGCCGGTGTGATCGGGGGACCGAAAACAGAACCCGGGAAGCATCGGGCCACCCTCCGGCCCGGTCTGATAATAACATCAGTCAGACTGGCCCCAGGGGTGGTGGAAAGGTGTCCGCCTCGTGGGTGCGCCTCGGGGAGGAGCCCAGAAGGACACAAGCGTTATTGAGGAAGCTTGGGTCAGGGCCTCGGCGCGCAAACCATCGCGAGCGCTAAGGACTGACACTGAGTCAAGCGATGAAGAGGAAGAAATGAGACGTCAGAAGTCCCGAAACTATAAGGAAAGAAGGACGGACGCGGAGCAGGTAAGTTGGAACCACCGGGAAAGGACCAGACTTAGCAACCCTGCGGAACTAAACCATTTGTTAACCCGGAACGACGCAACCCTTAGAGACATAGGTAAGTTTGCTGCTAGGCAAGGACTGCCGACGCAACAACCCCAGAAGTTTATGGGTAACCACAAGCACTGGAGGACCTTCAAAACCTATGTCGACGAGCAGCTAACCAACAGCACCTTTACTCCCAACGAGAAGTTCAACTATTTGCTTCAGATGCTCCATCGAGAACCTAGAGCCATTGCTGATAACTTCGTCGGCAATGAACGGGCATTCGAGTTAGCGATGAAGACGCTTAGTGACATCTACGGGAATAAAACCAAGATGGCGCAGTCGATAGTAGAAGACTTGGGTAAGGGCGGAAGGATTACAACTCCGTTAGAGCTGTTGAACTTAGCGAACGCTATTTCGAACGCATTGGACATCTTGAGGACGGTGAATCTACCTCATCATGGTGATCACGCCGAAGTTTTGAAAAGCGTAATAAGACGTTTAAACATGCGTTACAGACAGAAATGGCGCAAATTAGAGAATAAGTTGGAGGGCCAAGGTAAAGTATTGACACTTCAGCATATTCATGACATGATAGCCACAGACGCAGTAGCAGATATGAAATCAAACTTCTCAGAAGAGAATATGAGGGAGTCTAAACCTGTTACCGGTAAGTCTATGGTAAGTTTTGACGATGACAGGACCACTGTGACATTTAACTCAGTAGACAGATATAATTCGAGTACCCCAGCCTTTAGATCAGACTCGCGAGTATGGTCAGGTGAGCGGTTAGATAGACCTAGGTTAAAGCAACAGGAGTTACCGGATGGATTTGTAGGTTGCCAATACTGTTTACTAAAGGAGGTAAGATCTGACGACCATAAGTTAGATAGTTGCAGACGGTTCAAAGAATTAAATTCGGAACAGAGAAGAGTTCAAGTGCGGACGTTGGACACCTGTTGGGCATGTCTTGCGCCAGGTCATGTACGGCGGCAGTGCCCTAACAGCAAGGACGGATGCATGGAATGCGGCAGACTACATCACAAGTTGCTACATGCGGATTTCCATACCCCAACGGACCGTTACTTACAGCGAAATCCTCACAGGAAGGGGAGCAAAGAACCCGTATCGATAAGGAGGAATACATACACTGGCATCCGGGACGATGGTTACCAACCAGGTTCGTCGGACGAGGATGGCGAGTCGAGCGCGAGAGAAGTGACCTGCCAAGGTTTCACCGCGGATAGTTCATCGACCAGCGCGCGGACGTATTTATCATCGGCCACGTCGGAAATATTTAGCGTGATTCCGGTGAAACTCACTGGCGATAAGGGATCGAAGCGAATATATGTGATGTTGGACACTGCGTCCACATTATCATATATCGACGAGGAAGTGGCGAGAGCCGTTTCTAGCTTCCAGGACGCCGAGGAGATCCAAATAGAGTTGAAGTCTATGCATGGGGTAGGAGACCTCAAGGGACACAGAATTTCGGTGGAACTAGATTCCCTACTTCCGAGAGACCAGCATACTCGACAAGAACGGAAAGCTTTGCCATTGGACGGATTTAAGTGTCTAGCTATGAAGGGATTCGGCAGGCAGTTAGGTAAGGTGCCGCCGATGAGTCCCATAGCACAGGAGTATTTTGACAAGCTCAGGATACCCAGACACCAGGTAGGTTATAGGAATGTTTCTATGTTAATTGGTGCAGAACAGCTGATCGCACACCAGATATGGGAAACGAGACCAGCTGAGCCGCATGTCAATGGACCACATGCCCATAGGACCATACTAGGTTGGTATACACGAGTACCCATGTCTTATGAGTTTACAGGTGGCGACAAGCCAATGGACAGATACGACGAATTACAGCCTATAACTCAACCACCGTTAGTAGAACCACCAGACATAGACGAGTTTAGGAGAACCTGCATTGACCACTATAGTGACTTTAGCGAGTCGGACGAGGAGTTGATTCCCGATAATGTTAGGTTGTCGGAACCACTTCATAACGACCGGACAGATAGTGAACCCGAGGACTACTGTTATCAGACCCGTGGGTCTGGTTCAGCGGCCCACGCTACCTATTTGACTAACGTTTTGACTTATACAGACATAGTGGAGGGTCAAGTGGCTAAATATCGAGACCTAGACATTTTCCAATACAGTGAGGAGGAATTACAGAAGGAATTGATACGCCAGGACCTCGAGACAGGAGCCAGAACCGTCGAATGGCTGGATAGGGACGCAATGGAACCCGGTGGATATGACCTAGCCATGTCTACTGATGAGAAACGGTCGCTGGAGATGATGGAAGACACCATACGTCTGCTACCGACTGGACATTTTGAAGTTGGAATGTTGTGGCGTCGACAACCACCTAAGTTGGAGAACAACTACAACTTAGCCTTGAAAAGATTGAACGGAGTAAGGGCTCGGTTGTTGAAGAATCCGGACATTAGGGAGAAGTATTGCGCCCAGATCAACAACTATTTCGCCAAGGGATTTGCTGGGAAGGTAGAGGACCCTGACTTAGTGACAGACCAGACTTATTACCTTCCACACCACTATGTGACTCACCCTGACAAGCCAGACAAAGTCCGAGTAGTCAACGACTGCGCAGCAGTCTATAGAGGTATGTCCCTGAATTCAGAGTTGATGGATGGTCCCAACCTGAATAACTATTTGATAGGAATACTGTTGCGTTTTAGACAGCGGCGATTCGCATTTACTTGTGACATCGAGGCGATGTTCCACCAGGTAAGAGCCTGTAAGGCAGACCAGGATAGCCTTCGCTTTCTCTGGTACGAGAACGAAGACTTATCCGGCCCAGTGGTTACATACCAAATGTACGTTAGGATATTTGGCGCCCGCGATAGTCCGAACGGCACGCTGTTTGTTCTAAAGAAAACGGCAACAGCCCAGATTGGTAAGTACCCAGTAGAAGTAATCGAGTCCATCTTGAGAAACTTCTATATGGACGACGGATTGGTGTCCAAGGACACGGCGGAACAAGCCATAGAAGTGGCTCACGGCCTGCAAGAGTGCTTGGCTACAGGGGGATTTCCTCTGACCAAGTTCACTACTAATTCGGAGGCCCTATTAGAATCGTTCCCGGTAAAAGATCGCGGGAGCGGAGACATAGAATTGGGGGTAGAACCAATCCCCATGGCGCGAGTACTGGGACTCGCTTGGAATCCGAATTCAGACAAGTTCCAGGTAAGAGTTAGATTTGAGCCCAGTAGCCCAGACAAAGTTTTGACAAAGAGGATTTGCTTATCGACATTAAGTAGAATATTTGACCCGATGAACTTTATCAGTCCGGTTATATTACAGGCACGAGCGTGCATGAGGAAAATTTGGTTGTCCGACTTAGAGTGGGACGAACCAATATCTCCTATACATGCAAAGCAGTGGAGGGAGTGGGAAGCCGAGTTGCATCTGTTGAAAAATATAGATGTACCCCGTTCCTACTTTCCGAATCAGTTGGTATTTCCAACTGATTTAGAGCTGCACCTATTTAGTGACGCAAGTGACACCGGCTTTGGTATGGTAGCCTACCTTCGCCGAGAGGTAAGTCAGGACAAGTTTGAGACGGCCTTTGTGACTTCTAGATCAAAGACAATGCCGGTCAAATATATGACTGTCCCTCGTGCAGAGTTACAGGCGGCTGTAGTTTCGGTCGAGGTAAGTAAGCAGATAATTGAGGAGTTAGACACGACATTGACCTTATTCTATTGGACGGATGCATCCTTGGTGTTAGTATACATTGCGGCCGACAATATTGCACTAAAGACATTTGTGGCCAATAGACGCGCTCAGATCGTTGACTTTTCAACGAAGGAACAATGGAGACATTGTCCGGGAGTGTTGAACCCGGCCGACATAACTTCGAGAGGTGCAATGCCGGCGGAATTCTGTCGGGAAGAGTCGCAGGAGTTTTGGTTGCATGGACCTGATTTTCTAACAAGGACACAGGAACATTGGCCAGAGCGACTAAAGATAGTGACCAATCCGATGCCTGAAGATGCAGAAGTCAAAGTGGAGAAAGTCTCTAAGTCGAAGTCTAAAGCCAAACTTAAGTCATTGGAGCGGCCTGAAGAGTCATTGGAGCGGCCTGAAGAGTTATTGGAGCGGCCCGGAGACCTGTCAGACCAACAGACTTACGTGACTACTAGGTCAGGAAGGGTAAGTTATGACGTAAAACCACCCTTACAGACTAAACCGGAGTCACAGTTGGTAAGTGACGGACAGAAAATGACCGACACAATGGAGCCTTTGGTTTCCAAACCTGCGGGTTTGGATTCGAAACTTCCATTGGTCAGCGGACAACCGTCGCTGGCATTAGAGTCATGCAGTATTTATGACAAATTACTAAATTCGTCTGCCTCTTGGCTGACAATTTGTAAAAGAACTGCGTGGTTAAGCCGATACGTTTCGTACCTTTGTTTAAAACATTCGAAACATTTGAGAGAACCATCGAGCGCCAATAGTGAGCGAATTCGGAAATTGAAACAACCTCTGACAGAGGATGAGATTGATCAAGCGGAATTAAAGCATTTGAAACACTATCAAATGTGTGCCTTCCCAAAAGAATTCCATCTATTATCGGCTCAACGACTAGTTCTCTATAAACCCCTTAGAAAATGGAGTCCATTAATCCATAAGGGTTTGATTTGTCATAGATCGAGAATCTAGACTGTCGACATAAACTCACAGTTTCGGTTCCCAGTGATAATCCCTAGTCACCCAATAGAATTGCAAAGAGCGATTCTATGGGATATACACAAGAGGTTGCATCACGCGGGAAAGTTACACTGTCTGTCGGCAGCGAGACAGCGATTCATTCTATTGCAGCCAAGCAGGGCAGTAGGCACTATGTACGACGCCTGTCTGGTTTGCAAGAGAGTGAACGCCAGAGTATTGGAACAGGAGATGGCTGAACTCCCGGAAGCGAGAGTGCAGGCATATGACCCACCCTTTACGAACACAGGGGTGGATTGTTTTGGTCCGATTGAGGCAAAGAGTGGACGGCTGACCCACAAGCGATGGGGTCTGCTACTGACATGTATGGCGAGTAGAGCCATACACATCGAGCGTGTGGCAGACATGTCGACCAAATCTCTGCTCCTGGCCTTAAAGAGATTTATGGCCAGGAGAGGACTAGTAAAGGCGTTCTACTCTGACAAGGGTACAAACTTTGTCGGAGGGAATAGCGAGTTGAACGCGGCTCATAAAGCAGCACAGAATAAGGAAATTTCTGCAGCACTTTTGCCGCAACGAGTAGAGTGGAGATTCAATACTCCAGAAAGTCCTTGGAGAGGAGGAAGTTGGGAGCGTTTAGTTCGCTCTGTAAAGCAGGCCATTGCTAAGACGTTGCCTGTAAACAAACAACTTACCGACGACGAACTGGTTACAGCTTACATTGAAATCGAGCATACCCTAAACTCGAGGCCGATAGCTATGTTGCCAGACGGTGTTGCATTAACGCCGAATCATTTGCTAATGCAGAGTCCAGCATTTCTTGTGCCGGCATCAGAACCCATTAGTGCCGACCTATATAGTCGTAAGAGCTGGAAAGTAACACAGTTAGTGGCGTACACATTCTGGGAATATTGGCGGGAATACTATCTTCCCACCATATCTACCAGAACAAAGTGGTACAAGACGGTTCGGAGTCTCCAAAGGGGAGATTACGTGTTGATAACCGAGCCGATTATCAAGAGAAAGTATTGGGAGACAGGAGTTATCTTGCACACACACCCAGACGCGCAAAACATAGTGCGCACAGTCACTGTGAAAATTAGGTGCAAGTGTCCGCACCCAAAAAAGTGTAAAACTGATGGTTTGCACACCTTGGACCGACCGGTCCAAGATATTGTGTTATTAGAGGAGACACGTATCGAGACGGGAGATTATAATTTGTCTCCTGCCTCAAAACAGAGTTAGTGTTGGACGCAACTCACTTCGTATGCATTCCTCGTATGCAAATACAAGGAAATGCATAGGAGCGGGGTTGTGGTGATTTGCGTTGAGTTTTGTCTGGTGGGTATCAAAACAAAATTTTATTTCAAAAATTTTGGAAAAAATTAGAAAATTTTAAAAATTAGAAGTGAACCCAAGACAATTCCAGACGCTGTGTATAGACGCGTTTTAGAATTCGTCTATAGATAACAGTAATTTGAAAGTCGTGAAGCCTGGAAAATAGCATTTAGAAACCATGGTGACGGCTATATTACGTAGGAGTGTAAATTGAGTTTAGCAACTTCCACAGATTGGTGCCAACAGTGCAACTAAGGTGCTAAAGGTTAGTAGCACCAGAGGCGTGCACGGACCCCACTCAGTAGTTTGCAGGATGTGTGATGTTCGATTATCAAACCTGTGGGTTTGGTATAGTCGAGTATTGTGGCTATGGTCCTTTCTAACTACTGTAGTTTAGTACGAGTAATGGGAGTAGTTTGGGCATCAAAAAGTGAGTTGGTCACGGCCAGTTTATCTCCAAAGTTTTTGCGCTATGCATGGGAATAGGTTAGAGGATAGTTAGTTAGGAAGAGACGGGATCTAGAGAGTCGAACCTGAACTGCTGGAAGGCGGGGGGGGTTCGGGAGGTCTGTCCTTCGGCGACATCTAACTGATTTACCCACAGTGTAGTTGGTTACGTAACGGCACTTATTGGGATATATATATATGTATATACGCGTAACATAATGGAGAGGGATATTAGAGCGCAACCGCGCAGAGGATTTACTGCCAGAGAGGAGGCGGAGCTACCATTCGCGCGACCAGGATGTAAAGACTCTAACATTTACTACCATGGGCGGTCCGTGATGGAGCTGAACGGGAAGTACAAACCAAGTTATGATAAAGAATTACGGAGAGAAAGAATGAGAGCGTTGGGGGACCGGATGGAAGTCTTGCGGAGAGAGTATCGCACGCGGTATCCCTACGACTTTGCTTTGGACGTGTGCGACATTAGCGCAGATCCGGACGAGGAAATCGCACGACTATACCATATGAATATGTATTTACGACATGAGGAGCCTCTACCTGCAGTCCGAGACCAGTTCGACGGAATGCACCTGTATCGGAGGACTCGAGGCGAGGATCAGGAGACGCCGAAAGTCTTCGGCGTATACAAGCTCTTCTACAAGTGTGGTGAATGCATGAATAAACAGGACGTGGCGATTCCCGACCGATTAGACGAGCAACATCCGGAACCGATATTAACGCGATGTCCAGCTCACCAATTCCTTAGATACAACGAGGGAGGTTACCCGATGAGCAACCCGATGATCAGTATCGACTTCAGCGGAAAGCGACCTCCGAGACCCATTACGCCGACCGTTACGACATTAGATCCGTATACGGAGATTAAACCCTGTTCGACACCCAGTTTGATAGAGACGGCAGCGGCCATTTCGCTGTACCGAGCCTATAAGGATCTAGAGGCGCGGCGCGAAGCGGCGCGGGACTCGGGTACCAAACCCGCGGGTTTGGAGCTCTCGAGTCCCTGGACTGCGTTTACTTCACCTCACCGAGTGAGAAGCCTCACGCCTGAGCATCAGGACGACATAGACGCGTTGCGGCAGGAGGAGCGAGCGGCGAAGGCGAAAGAGTTATTTGAGAACAGGATAGCGGAGTATAATAAGACCGCGGATAGACATCAAGAGGAGACGAGGAGAGTGACCGGATTTGTTCCACAGGTCGTATCTCAACCCGGACCGGTGTATTATTCCGACGGCACCGAACCTGCGATATTAGTAGATCATCCGGAGTCGCGAGAAGCGATACGATTCTTGCCGATGGTAAGAATGGCGGACCATTGGAACGTTGACTGTCTACGGGAAGTTTTATGCGCGAAGTTCTTGCGTGATGTCCCAATGCAGATCACAGATTACGACACTTTGGATAAGATTGGAGCTCCGGGGAAGGAGAGTAAACTATTCGGATGGTTGGATAAGTACATCAAGGTATGGGTCGCGGTGGCTACATTCCCAGACGACGAGGAGGTAGACCAGACGTGGCTGAGGAGGAAGGGTTCTTATACCCGATATGATGACCACAAGGCTATCGAGCGCATGTGGACCCCATCAGATGAGATTCAGCGTCAGTGGAGGAAAACGGAGGAATCACTGCAGGATTGGAGAGTGATGTTCTACGACAATGAAGGAGGGTCCCATCAGGAATGTTTGACCAGCAAGTGTATTCAAATTCGTGCGGCCGATGGTGTGACTCATGTGTTTATGCGTATGAGGGCGGATCGAGAGAGACCGGAGCCCATCATAACGACACAATATCGGAAAGGGAAGGATCCTAGGGAACCG
Organism: Nemertoderma westbladi; assembly: GCA_032718475.1. Lineage (NCBI taxonomy): Eukaryota > Metazoa > Xenacoelomorpha > Nemertodermatida > Nemertodermatidae > Nemertoderma > Nemertoderma westbladi. Next base: position 21,991 of record JAUCBJ010004109.1, read on the forward strand.
ATTTTGGAGGTATGCAGGCGAGGAGGTATGCACGGAGCGGAGCGTATCGACGCCAGGATGTTACCCAAGAAAGTTAGAGAGGCTATTCTCAACCAAGATTACGTCAAGGTGGGATCGGGAGCCCAGAGCGATTTGGAGAGCGACTTCAACGCCATGACTGATCTGGAAGATAGATTGCCGAGACCGTTTGTCGACACCAAGCTATTGTTGCTATGGGCACAGGATATTGGAATTTATAGGGAGTATCCCAACTCTGCCAAGACTGGTATGGGCTTTATAGCACACTTGTTGTATAATTGGGACTTTAAGTTAAAGACGCAAAAGAAGTACGAGGAGGCGTATGGCGAATACAACACGCCACCGGGAGCGGAGTTCAAATCCCACTTCAAGCGGCAAGCGTTAGTGTATTGGAACATTTGCGCGCCACCCCGTGCGTCGCTACAATATTATTTGGTGCTTGAGTCGAACACGGTGACTTGTTTATTAGCGGATATCGTTGCGCGAGTTTTGAAGCGTCATCCATTGGTATTCGGAGGAGATCAATACGTTCGCTCGAAAAGGGGAATCCAATCCGACGTGATGAAGCGTTTCTTAACCCCGTTCTTCAACCAATCGTTAGAGAATACGTCGATGGTGAGGAGAGGATTAGCGATATTCGAAGGAGTATATCGACAGAACATCGGAGATTTGGGAGACCGACCGTCGATGGAATATCCGACGCCAGAAGCTTTGGAGAAGTGGTTCGGGAATCAAACCCGCGGGTTTGGTACTCCCTTCCACTCGGAGGCTGATAGACCTGTTAAGGAGGGCTGGCCGGAAACGTTAGTAGAGGTGTTCGGAGTAGATCTTCCGGTGGAGAAGACATATCCGAAACGAACGCGGGAGGAAATATTGGAGATAGAGGACAAGGGCGAGGATGTTTACTTTGTTCCGGATCGACAACCGTTGACCGGAGAGGACGACATCGTATTAGACATTGGGAAGGAAGGAAGTGCGAAACCGATTGGAGACCTCATATACGAGAGGGCCTGGTTTCCACAAGCGCGTAGGTGCAAATTGTGCGGCAGCACAAGGCACAATCTAAAGTCGTGCGACGCGGTAATAGAGGCGGCGCATAAGGTCTGTCGTTGGTGTAATGAGACCAACCATTCGTTTCACACGTGCACCGTCTTCATTTCTCAATGTGGATATTGTGGAGTAAAAGGACATCGTAGCGCGAGATGTCAGCTGCGAGATGATTCCTTTCAAAACCATAGCGCTAACCTACTTCGGGAGATGTTAGACAAGTGGGAGAGTGTGGCGGATTACCATATTCAAGCGCAGATGCGTTGGTTACCATTTAAAGCGGGATATGGGTTTTGGGCGGTAGACCCATCGCATGTTGCGTACGAGCCATATCTTCAATCGCTACCACAATATCAGGAGCTCATCCTAACTGCTCAAGACCTTCCACAGAACACTGGAGTTATCGTAGTCCGAGAATACTTCAGACAATTGAACATGGACAATAAGTACACATGGAACTTCGTTGCTATTTGCGATCGCATCACGAAGGGTGTATTTACGGAGACTAGAAAAGTGGTACGCGCGCGAGGTGATTGGAGGATGGCGGCTATACAATACCGCAACGAATTCTTGTTGACTCATGTGCCAGTGGGTTCATTGACCGCCGAGAGGATACAGGAACAAAGGATCGCAGCGACCACAGCGACGACCGCTGGAGCTCAAGGCTCGCGGAAAGAACCAGGAGGAGGGGTCCAAGACAAGCGTCAAGTCAAGGACGACCACTACCACTCCATTATAGAAGCTCAACGGTTGCAGCGCAAGGCGCAGGGGGCGTCTGAGAAAGCGCGTGTGCAACTGCAGAAGGAAGAGTTGGCGGAAGCGACCACGGGAGCGCGACAATTGGGACGAGGCCGAGGGAGAAGTTCGAGCCGAGAATCTGTCGGGGCTCAGGGAACGTCGTCGTCGGTTCCGGGGAGTGACGCCTCACGGACGCCGTCAACGGAGTCGACTAGAGGTAGATTAGTGTATCTTGGGAAGGGGACGAAAGAGAGGAGCGAGCCCATAGAACCCAGGAGCGGGTCGATAATACATTATGGCACAGGGCGACAGACTCTAGATATATACATCATCGTCGCTCTGATGTATATTGTAGCATTTGAAAATTTTCGACTAGACTCGTATACACTAGTTGAGTTATTTGAATTTATATTATGAAAGAGGCGAAGGAAGTGATTGGGGAGACAAACCTGCGGGTTTGGCTTACTCCTTTCACTTGCCCTAGCAAAATTTTATATTTGATTTTGTATGTAGTAATCATTATGTAGTAAGAATGAACGAGAAACAATATTTTGTAAATTTAATTTGTATGTAATAATCGTTAAACAGTGAGAGAGATAATATTTTGTAAATTTAATTTGTATGTAATAATCGTTAAACAGTGAGAGAGATAATATTTTGTAAACTTAATTTGTATGTAATTCATTATGCAATATCTATGGCAATATTTGTAAATAGTAGAATTATTATGTTATTTAGATTGGTTGGAAGAAATTTATTTTGTTTTGTATACATCACCTTATACTCTTCTACAATTGGAGGGAAACATTATATGATTTCCCTTGGAGCGGTGTTACGGTATATGGCGCTGTATCCACAGTATTAGTCCATTATGCAGTATGCAGTATTAGTCCATTATGCAGTATGCAGTATTAGTCCGTTATACTGTACGTAATATTAGTCCGTTGTGCAGTATAATTATTTAGATAAGGCGCAGTGTGGTGACATTTAGGTAAGGAAGTTAAAACGCCCATATATTTTGCATCCATTCATTTTGTATAGTATGTAGCCCTACCTACGTAATTTTGTATTAGGATATATGTAGATAGTTCCAGGGTAGCGAGTTTACTCGGACCCTGGATTTTGTGCTTGCTGATATTAGTTTGATAGGGCTAGCATATAGGGACGCTGTCCTGGCCATTCAGCAGCCAGAGACGTGATCCATTACCATATATGGTAATAATTTGAGGGCATAGGGCTACAATCCGGTCTCCTTATTGGATTAACTGCTTCCAGGTTGGTTTAATGCTAGCATGGACTGGAGAGCCAATGGGAGAGCGATTGAGTCACCTTATTGCATCACCCCATCCGGATCACCTATAAATTGGCGGTGTGCCGGTAGGGCCTTTGTTGTTCATATGTTCATGCCTTATCACATGACACACCCTTGTTACAATTTACTTGCTGAGCTGTCTCTAATTTCGTATTAGGATATCGTATTTTCTGCAATTTGCTAATTTTGATTAATTTCTTGGAATGATTTGCTAGTGCGATTACTTTGCTTGTGTTTCTCAATAATTCCTTCGATTACTGCTAATTACAATTGAACTATGATTTCTACCTTTGATTAATGGTTCTATGTGATTCTTTTCTGCGCAATAATCCCAAGGGATTCCTGAGACTGTCAGACTTTGTGATTTGCATGCGCCGCTACGGTAGCTATTAGCATCATGGAGGGCTAAGGTGCCAGTGGGCGGTGGGCGCATCGGGGGGTTGAGCGACTAGGAGAGAGCGGAGGATTCAAAGCGGGCAACGCTGGCCAGGGTCACCGTTGCGGGCGGGTATCTTGCACTGCGGCACGCAGACCGATCGCCGGTACAGTATCTAGGGGGCTGATGATCCAGGTTTTGTCTCTATTTAGTATTAGGGGGGCAGGAATTGGGTTAGTTAGGAATCCTAGATGTACCCGGGAGAGGCCTGCGCGTATTATAACGTTGAGTGTGGAGTACGAGTAGTGAATTGCACAATTGTAAACTGTGATTTCTAACGCTGATTGGTGTGTTATTGAAGTGTGCCTAAGATTACGAATGCTTAGATAGGCGCTCTTTTTCCTTTGATTGATTTCTATTTCTTAGTTACAATAATTAGTTATTGATTAGGTCAAAGTAATACGGCAATTTAGGCTATTACTAGCGAAACCTGTTGCGTGATAAATTAGAATTACGTATTCTGGAACTCTTAGTAATTAGTACGCTGTTAAATATTTGTGACTGTAATTAATTAGTAAAAATTAAGAATTAGTACGCAGCATAGCGGAGAGTAGCTAAGGTAATAATTAGTGTACTGTAAACTATTCACGCTGAGCGGTTATTTGCATTAGCGGACAATCAGCTAGAACGCACTATTCGGTACGCACGATATGCTAGTAATTTTGCTGGCCTAAAGCCAGTCGCGGGCAGTTTTAGACTCGGAGTGGTATTATCCACGTAGAAACAGATACTGTACCATTTTGATATTTTAAATATTCTCGCATTCACACATTACGTTAGGGAACCTCCAGTATTCGCGATTAGAAAGACGTAGGTAATAGCGTGCTTTAATAGTGATAAAATTAGGCGTAAGAATACTCTGAGTGCAAGGCCTCTCGCACTCGTCTTAAGTAAGCTTAGGGAGCCGACTCGGGTTTATTGTTTTGGTTATTCCCGCGTGGCTCATAGATTCGAACAGTTAGCTCTCTATCGAGCGATCGGTAGAGAAAGGAACAAGCGATTTTGCAGGAGTTGTGTAAAATTAGTAAAATATATTAGTGGACGGCAGATTAGCGCCATCTAACGGTAAGTAGCGGTTTTGTATTTAGCAACCCTTACAATTTAGTAATAGCACGCTCCTGATCCCCTTTACTTAACAGTAGAGCAGTCTTTGTGTCTTATTGGATAGGCGAGAGCTTATTAGGTTGGCAGAAGGATATTAACGGGTATTGGTCTGTTCAACAGTTCTGCTGTTAGTATAGAGGTCGCGGTTGTTTATCACTAGTTTATATCTGAAACATATCGAGATGAAAAATAGAAACAAAATTTATAATTTATTTTTCCTACTTTTTGTTTTTGATCGTGGAAGGAAAATCGGCATATAAGTAGAAGAAGGAGACCCCAGAATAGGATAACCCCGGCCCATATTCGGTAGACGACCGTGGTACCGAGAAAGTCGAATAGAACGCCATTGATTATGGATCCTAGACCAAGTCCAAGGCCGGTGTGAATATTGTTGACCAATCCTATACTAAGTCGATCCAGACCTGTAAAAAAATTATTATCACAACAAGAATTCTAATGAAACGAAATCAGCAAGTAATTTAAAACAAAAATATATTGGAATAGGTTACTTTATCGAACATTAACCTCGCATATTATACCATCCTTCCGTTTTTCTTCCAAACACTTTGTTTCCATAACAACATAACATTAGCGAATGCTGAAACTGAAGAACGTGCACCCACAATCACTCAACCCAGTTGTAAGGTACAATTCTTCTACTAGTAGCCCACTCAGTAAATCTATCACGCTGTAATTCCTTCTATTCACACTTATAACTTATATGTTAGTCCGACTTCTCTATTTCTATAGGCCTATTACATTCTGTAATCAATAACTAGAGGAAGTTACCCATGTGTTACCGTGACACGCCTAAAACCTACCCTAACAACCCAAGGTCATTCTCCATAGTCATAATCTCATAAGAATTTAAAAATCCATATTAAAAACAATAATTGAGAACAAAGCAAGGGCATGATGTACAATGATGATGATGATACTCACTCATATACCGGGTAGATTCATATACACACTCCAAACTACAATGTTATTCACTGGTTATAATCCCACACACTCAGCATAATAAGCCGCGATAATTGTCGTATTATATAAGGCTTTTAAATAGCGAGTCAAGTGTGGAGAAAATCATCAATGTTCCTCGGCCAGGAAATCGTTGTCCTCTCATCGTATTTACTTATTTAATGATTGAATGTGATTACACGATGAATATTGCTTGAAAGATAAGCTACTATGTCACATATAATGTAAACAATAAGGTCATGACAAATAATTAAATGATAAGCATGTCCCTTTGGGGCAGCATCGTGCTTGATACTGTATGACAAATTATTTAGGATATCCATGGATGTCAAGGAAATAAGATGTTCATGTATCAGAAGTACTGGAGTTTCCTCTGGGGAGTATAGTTTTGGGGGGACCGCACTTGAAATAAGTCGTCAGAATTCGTGCGTAATCACCGGTCTAACGGCCAATGAAAACGTTACTTTACTTTACTTTTACTTTGTGCATTGAGAATAAATATAAACCTCATGCACCACAGCACACAAGCATACTTACTGAATATACAGTTATATCATAAGAATCACATACCTGGAGGTGCTGTGTTTTCTATGTGGTGCGCCACAACAACCCATAAAGCGCAACTTCCGGCAACATTGAGTATTTGCACCGGCACCACGGCCCAGGAATACCACAGCAAACTGTAGTACACCAACCGTAGAAATGTTGTTAAACAATAAACTATAACTACACCGAGCGGAGTCAATTTCTTTAACAATACTGAGGCTGCGAAAAGTGTGACAACCTCTGACATTGTGCCAGTCGCAATGGAAACGCCATTAACCAAATCGGAACCTTCCAGATCCTGAACAAGCCAATATAAGTAATTCAACACGGCGCTTAGAATGAAACCATCGAATATAATAGTGGCGATATACAGAATTGAAAGCGGTTCTTTGGGTAGAAGTCGTATGGCTTTGATGAGTTTCGGTTTATGTTTGTATTTGCTGGGTGGAGGGGAGGGGTAAAAGATACCCATGATAAAGGCCAAACTAGCGAAGGTGCAGTATAGGTAGAGGTGGATGGTGTAATGTGAGATATCGAATGATAGATGGCATGGCGTCACAGTGATTATATAAGAGGACAACATGGATCCAATTATGAAACCTAATTTGCAGTAATACTTGTGGATATTAAACTTTTCAATTTCGTCCAAGTTATCAATGTAGATATATAGCGATTCCGAAGCAACCGTATCTATAGGAGAAGATAGTACTTCACCAACAATAAAAATACTAATTATGATAACAAACGACTTATTGCTAAGTTGGTTCATACTTTCGGCCAAATTGTTAACACCTCCAGTCCAACCAACATTAGTTTTAATCCATCTAGCTTTAATATCTATTCCTCGCGCAAACCTTTTAAAGTAATTATCTGGTGTAGAATCACTATCATTGTCAGTAGTTGATACGTTATCATTAGCTAAATTTTGCATTTTCTCTATTACACCTTCCAAAATTCCATGAGTTTTTTCTAAATCTTCTTCAAAGGTATCATAAGAAGCTAAAGGTGTTGTAGAAGGACTTACGATTGAAATGTTGTTGAAAAGATGCCCATTCGTTCCATTGCTTCCATTGCTTCCATTGCTTCTATTGCTTCCATTGCTTCCATTGTAAATCTCTAATGTTGAAGTTGTAAATGTCGCTGTCGTTCTATTTAGACTTGGTTGCGTAGCATTTAATTCTTGCGGTAAATGCAAATGATTTGTATGATTATCAGATGCAATAAAGGTTTCGTTACTTTCTACAAAGTTATTATGATCAGATAAAACAGTATCTGAGCCGGTGTTCGAATCTGTTTGACAGTACATTAGCTGATGGTCAGACCGAGTTGTGGGTACTAAGGTGAGTCCCAGGTACATCGAGACAGTGGAAAATAAACTGATCATGAGGAGCAGTTTCAGTTTGTCGTGGATCAGAGCTTGGCGACATAGAAGAGGTGACGCAATGGATGACACTATAGCCTAGAACATAACAAAAACATGGCCAAACAAATATAAGTTTCTTAAGATATCAAAAAAAATTAAAATTCAGTTTATAATGTTCTCAAAATTAATGTAAATATAATTTGTATTAAAACATGGCATAGACGTAATATAAATTAAAATTATGTCATCAAAACTCTAAACTGGCAAAAACTGAAATCCTTTCAAGGGGAGAAACGACTCAAATTTCAGGATTACGTGCAAATATGAAACTATAACCTGTGCTTTTTTACCGTTTATTGTTTTGGTTAGAATATCTAGCTTGACATTGGAACCTGTTCCTTTCACAAAATTAATAATTAATATTGTTGATTCGACATAGGGAAATAAATGCCGTCAATAGTCCCCTGTATCAATGGTCCTCTAATATAAATGATGATGTCAAAACTCACCTGTATCCCCACAATAATACCAGTTTCCGCCGCTGTGAACCCAACATGTCTCAAGTAAAGAGTCAGAAACGGGAAGAGACATCCTTTAGCTACCCAGAGTAGGAAATGGAAACCGTTAGCAATCAGTAAGGCTCTCTTCAGGTCGTATTGTTCGAAAGATCTGCTCGTTTGTGTGACTTTACTGCAATATAAAATATGGGTTTTATTCAACCCATTGTTGTGGGAATGTCTCTTTGTGGACAAAGATTGTCCCTCAGGAAAAGAATACAAATAAGTTGGTCCCTGCCCCAAAGAACGGCAACCTAACAAGCCGTGGATCATTTCGTGGAATCTCGTTGATCTCGATTGCTGCAAACCTATGCAATAGAATTCTTGAAAGAATTGACAGCCCTCAAGAAATGTCACCTCAAGGTTCGATTATTTAGGGCAGCAGTAGTACCAGTACTCTCATGGGAGTACATGATGGGCTCTAACTGCAGAGGATACCAAATCGCTGAGCCGCTAGCTGAATGGTTAGAGCGTGAGACATCCAATCCGTAGGTCACCAGTTCGATCCCGCCAGAACGTCATTGCCATCTTTGCAAAGCTGTAACCAACAAAAGTTATAAAATCTTAACAAGAATGCTACGCCGGGTTCACTGTGTGAAGTACAATAAACTCATCTCCAACCAGACACTATACAACATTGGAGATGTTTCATTAGTCTTCCCTTATTTGACACTTGAAGGAAGCTGCCTCTGCTTTGCAGGACATTGCTTTCGCCTTGAGGACCAGCGGTGCATAATCTTGTGCTTTGGCAGCCTCATGGAGTGAATAAACATGGTGAACGGACCATGACTTTCATGAGACGCATCTTAAAGGACACTGGAAACTGCATATTACCATATCGATTACTATATATTTTATTTTAGCAGGAGAAATAAATCATTGTCCATAGGGTTAAACTTTCTTTAATATCTACTAAATAACCCGTTTATCAACAAGAGTTTTTTCCATTTTTATTTATTATAAATAATAATAGTTTGGAAAAAAATAATTAAACCGCACGATGAACTGGAGCTCCGACAATTCGCGCCCTAGCGGCAGACGGAGGATCTGTAAAAGTCTGTCTGTGTGTAGAAATTCTAATTAAGCAATGCTAGTAGGTTACTACTACCAAATTTCAGATGAATCTGATGGTTGGTTCTATAATTCAACTACTTTTACGTTCCTGTCAATTCGCCACCTAGCGGCAGATAGAGGAACTAATAATCTGTCTGTGTGTAGAATTTCTAAACTTTTGATAGACTACATGTGTACAAAGTTTGGTTCCATTTCATCCATTATTGAACGACTTAGGCGTTCAAACATCCCTGCCTGCCACAAACACAGCCAGCCAGCCTCACACTGCAGGAACTCGAGCAGATCTCCAGTGATTATTAAAATACTCCTGACAAAAGCCACCACCTCTTTCGGCTGGGCGCAGTGGCGAGCGCCTGTAATCCGAGCGACTTGGAGGCCGGGATTGGAGAACCGCTTGAGTTTGGGGCCCCTATCGGGTTCTGTGCTATGTCGATCGAGCGTCCGTGCTAAGCTCGGCGTCAATATGGTTGGCCTGTCGGAGGGCGGGCTGACCAGGTTGTCTAAGGAGGAGTGAACCGGCCCAGGGCGGTGACGCAGCAGGCAAAAGCCCCCACGTTGTGCAGTAGCGGGATAGCGCTTGTGAATAGGCAGGTTCGGTAGCCCAGGCAATAGAGTGGGACGCAATCCTTTTTTTTTGCGGGGTGTTTTACGTTTGTTTTTCATCCTACATTGTATTCAGAACAACTGACCTTTTCGAATTTCCTGGCTGCACGTATCCCAAATATTCTTGATCTACTCTCTTCCACAGTAATCCCATAGAAGTCATTAGATTTATATTTTAAAAAGCCCGCGTAAATAAATATATATATTATTTTATTATCACTTGTAAGCAAATGTCAGTGAAAAAGGTTTAGCCAGTGCCGCGCAATCAACAATATACTACAAATTAAACTACACCGCAAATAAACTATTCCGCAAACGCGTTGCCTCTAGAAATACAGTATTTTGTGGAAGCATTTATTTCAAGCTGTGGGAGAAACAGCCAGCGTATATATCACTCGATAAGAGGCACTGCTGCTGCAAACCTTTCCCTATTTGCCCCCCATTTAATATGATACACCACTGTGAGTATGGCAAGATCTAGACACTGTCACACCACTCTATATTATGCAGTTGTTAGTTGATAACCATTATGAGTCATAGAATTTGTAGCCAATCATAGTTCACCGTGTTTCTCATATGATATAGGTTGGGAAACGTGGAAAATAGGGGAGGTTTACAGCTCGGAAATGCTTAGGAATATTGATTGTACTATCTTTGTTGTGATATGATGGGTGAAATTCAGTTCACGGTGTGGACAGAGTGCATTGTTGGTTGGAATGAATAGTTCAAAGTTCAAACAAATGTTCGAACACAATTAATGAGTGCGAGAAATGAGCTGCACCGACCATCTGACATGTTTAAATTTTAATATTCAAATTGTAGGTTAATTATTAAACAGCCGCTTTGGTCTAGTAAGTGTAGATAATCCTGAGAAACCCCGGACGAAGTAACACTGTTTGGGCTGCAGTGACAGTCTATGAATGCTGCAGGCCTGCTCGATCGATTCAGGGTTTTCTTTGGGAAGACGATGGGAAAGTAGTTTATGGCACATCACCTATGTGGTGAACAGGCATTGGCTTATAAGCTCTAAAGAGTCCCTCGTTAATAATTTTTAACCTTTAATTACCATACATATATCGGCGTCGTCACGAGATGATTCGCCTGCCGCGCCGGCTCCTCAACTCAACACCTACTACACACTACACAATGGAGAATACCTGGATTTCAGTTTCCGGTCGAAATTTTGTAACTGTAAAGTACTTTGCAACAAGTATTTATGAAGTTTTATTCCAAAATTTAAATATTACGAAATGATTGTACATATATTATAAGTGATAGAAGCTGCACAAATTAAATTATTTGCTGTATAAATAAATGTAAAAGTGACATAGATTATGATATAAAAAAGTTAGCTTATATTTATGGTGGCGTTTGGAGCCATGTTAATGATATAGCTACTCGTTATTAATAGCTATACCCCGCCTATCGGTATGTAATGCAGTAGGTATATCTGGCTGTCAGGCAAATTTCCACCTATTGTTTACGTGGTACCCAATGACGGCGTTAAGTAATGTCCACTAACGGGACATTACTTAACTGATAACACCAAATACAATACTAAATGTACAGGCCAATACAATGCTGTAATGTCCTCAAAAGTTGTAAAGTGCTAAATAACAACTCGCTATTAATACTAACGGCGTTGAGTAATGTTACAATTTTGGAATAATAAATAGTAATATAGATATATAACAAATAATTTTTTAAATTGACGAAAAATGACATGAGTGCTTTTCCTGACTAAATATGTTTGTAAAATCTCCTATATTTGAGATTGGAACTTGGAGAGGACGTACTGTAATTACGATTAATAGCAATGCAAAATATATAGTCAAAGCATTATTGTAAATGTAAGATGGCGGTGCAGTGCGGCTGCGGTGCAGTGCGGACTACGGAGCGTTCCCAAACGTAATCTGTAGGAAAGATCAAGACAGCTATTAGACGTAGTGCACTGCAGTTAGCTCGCCCATTAATCGGAAATAAACCCGAAGGTACCAGATGGTTTTAATCTTTGGTTTCCCTATTGTTACACCCACCCATCAGCCTCCAGCCTGGCGCCAGAACAACGCCACGCAATTATCTCGGCAACAACTTCACTAATACGACGATATATAATATTCGGTAGCTCCGAACCGACTTGCACACAATTCAAATCTAATACCAAAGTGAAAACCCGAGAAGACAAGATAAGGAATATTGTTGGTTTGATAATCTTTTGTGACTTCTAGAAATCATAAGACAAATGACTACAAAACTGATGTGTTGACAAAAATAATAGGCCTAATGAGGGGAATAATTTCTTCGGTTCATTAATTAAGCATTAATAATGTATAATTAATAATATAATTTAATTATATATAATATTATGATTAATAATTAAGTATCAATTAATTATTACATGTTCACCCCCATGGCTGGTCTTCAGTTACGCTTTTTTCTCGAATAAATTCACAATGTTGCATGTAGGATAAATCGATAAGGTAACTGCCGGCTTCCCATAGTGGCTATTGGCTATTAATTATACATATTTACTGAACATTACGTGCAGTACAGTACACGCGTCCCGATTAGTTTGCTTTCTATCTCCCTTTTGTACTTCCCTTCATTGATTTATTTCTTGCTGGACATCCTGAGAATGCCTTCCATTTTGGGGCGAAGCCGAACCGACCAACTAACAACACAGTGAAATAATAATAATCATTACTGATTCTATGCAACACTAGCTAGATTAATGTTTCCTCAGAATAAAAATAATAGGCCTACACATAAAAGTGTTTCAATAATGGAAATGGAGTTGGTGGTAGCAAAGCTAGAAGAGCATGTACCGTACAGCACAATAGATATTAGCTTGATAATTAAAATATAAGAACAAATTCGAATCAGCTACTAACAATGTATTTAATCCTAGACCTAAGGGACGGCCCGATAAAAATTTGAAAAAAATTAATTCTAGGGGGTCTACGGGGCCAACGAAGCTTTCCGATTGGACGATATTATTTTCGCCTATTACTACGGGAAGGAACGGTTTTAAGTTAAAACATGTACAAGAGATATGGTCGGGAAGCTCGAGCTCTATCCAACGGAAGCGGTCCCGGGATCGTAAATTAAGAAGTTCTAGAGATATAGAGGAAAATTAACGAATCGTTAAAAAATGCAGTAATTAGCAATTATCGCTAATTAAGAGCGAATTAATTAATCGAATCTCGAAATTAACAGTGCCAATCGATGGGAAACAACGAGAGGAGCTCGCCAATTTTTTAAATTTTCGAAAAGACCCAGCGGAAGCCGAGATAAATGGATTTTCGTAAAATCGGGGTCCCGACCACCTAGTCGAATAACGGAGGCGAATCACCACCTTTGGGAAATAGGCGAAAATATACCGAAAAAGCAAAACGAGCGATATTGATTTAAAATTCGAAACTTTTTGGTCGATACGGGTTCGCTAGTGGACGATATACACTATTTTAGTTAATTTATCCAAAAGGGTCATTTTTATGATCTTTGATCATGATCTTTATGATCTTTGGCCTAAAGCATGGAATAAGAGTATTTTTATATCTAGTTTTAATTCATACGTTATACGCAAAGTCTATGGGAACATTTCCAGATATACTTTAAAATTTAGCTTTGAAATTTATATCATTTGTTCACCCAGCCATGCAATGGCTGGGTGAACCACCAAAATTTTAAGTGATGATATCCGCAAAGCCTTTAAATACATTATAGGATATAGGGTGGTGGGTGGGGATAGTGATTAGTGTTTATACATATAGTTAGGTAATTATTGTATATAAAGCAAGTTGTTATCAAAGGAAATGGATATAGCTTTATGTTACGAAAGTCAATGAATTTAGATTTTCCAAGTTACGAATAATACACTATCGCCACCTTTTAGCATAGGAGAGCATATATACAACTAGTTTAAATCTATGTACGTGGAATATAGCGGAACACTACTAGGATCGGCATGCTGCATTGCAGCTGCATTTTTAAGAATGCTGTGCCGGCTTGTCAACAAAATTGCACCGCCACAACTCCCTATCACCCATGACATTTGCTAGATCATCCGCATCTTTAAGGCCAGTGTCCTTTAAGATGCGTTTCAAGAAAGTCATGGGCTGTCCACCATGCTTATTCACTCCATGAGGCTGCCAAAGTACAAGATTATGCACTGGCTGGTCCTCACGGCGAAAGCAATGTCCTGCAAAGCGGAGGCGATTTTGTTCTAGTGTCAAGCTTGGGGGAACCAATGAGACACCTCCAATGTTATATAGTGTCTGGTTGGAGATGTGTGCATTGTACTTGACACAATGAACCCGGCGTAGCATTCTTGTGAATGTGCCATCCAGAGATTTGGTGTCCTCAGCAGTTAGAGCCCAGCATGGACTCCCGTAGAGGAGTACTGGAACTACTGCTGCTCTAAATAATCGGACCTTAAGTTTCCGATTAATTCTCGGTGACTTCCAAATCCTGGAAAGCCTATTCAAGGCTGCCCATGCCTTTCCCTTACGTATTCGAAGGTCCTCACCTGACTTCCGGATCCATGATCCCAGGTAACAGAAGTCGTCCACATGCTCAAGCATACCATCCTTTGAGCTTATGCTCATCCGATCAGAGACTTGCTGAGGACTTTCAAAGTTAACTGTCAGAATTTTGGTCTTTCTGGAGTTAATAAAAAGACCAACACTAGAAGCAGCATGTTCTAATGAGCTGAGGAGCCGTTGGGCTCCCTCTAATGATTCTGAGAGTACTCCTAAGTCATCAGCAAAGTCTAGATCAGTTAGGTACTTGGCAGGATTTCCTCGACTTCTGGAGCCAGTAGGTGGAGTTATCATCACCCCATCATCATTATGATGATCTAAGGACATGCGTAGAACATAGTCAACCACAATAATGAACAAGAATGGTGCAAGTGTGTCTCCTTGGAGGACGCCCCATAACACTTCAAATGGTTCTGTGTCACCGTCAACAGTAGACACAAATGTTGTCGAACCATCGTATACTGATCTGATTGCTGCAATAATTTCATCAGGAATCCCATATAATGAAAGTATGCAGAACATACGTGAGCGAGAGACTGAATCAAAGGCCTTGAAGAAGTCAACAAAGATAACAGCCAGATGCCTGTCTTTCTTTTTTGATAATTCTTCAATTATCCTTCTAAGTGCCAAAATGGGCTCCATGGTCCCACGACCCTTACGGAACCCATTCTGATTTCCACGGAGCAGTCTCTCAATGGGATCCCTGATGCGATTTAATAGAATCCTATTGTATAGCTTTGCAGCAATCGAGATCAATGAGATTCCCCGAAAAGAACCATAGAGTGTTAGGTTGCCCTTCTTGGGAACTGGCACCAACTTATTTGTTTTCATTTCTTGTGGGACTCTTGTTGTACGGTACATGTCTACTATGATGGGATAGATGAGCTTTAAACATTCAGGTATTTTAAAGACCTCAGGGGGAACACCATCTACTCCACTGGCACGATTGGTCTTAATGCTCTTTGCAGCAGCCTTCACTTCTGCAAAGGAGATATCACCAATGGGAATATCTGGGAGTACAGACTCAGACACCTTTACTTCTATAAAGTTATCAGGCAATACCCTGTCATTATTGAGGAGCTTTTCAAAGTGGGCTTTCCAACCATTGAGGCGATCGGCTGGTGATTCAGCCTTGACCTTGGTGGTTGGTTGGCTTTTCCGCCCAGTAAGCAGATTGATCGATTTCCATGCCTGGGATGATTGCCTGCTGTCGTCAGCATCATTGATGGCATCAACCTGTCGGTTTATTTGCTCCTGTAGATTAACAGAGTACTGCCTGTTCAGGGACCTAGATGCAGCCTTGATAGCGGAACAACTATGTACGAGATACTTCTTTGACTAATAGAACAATTACTATAGCTCTTTAAACTAATTCTAGAACTATATCTACCTACTAAAAAAACAGTTAAATATAAATATTAACAACGCCTAATTAATAATAAATCAATAATGATGAAGAATAAATGATAAAAAAACACATATCTCTGGACCTAAGGGACAAAGTAAAATTATTTACTTTTCATTCATACCGGACATCGTAAACTCACTTTGCTTTAGATTTAAACTCACTTTGCTCTAGATTTTCTGATAATGAATGGCATTGCCATGCTCGTCTCTAATAGATTGAGTGGGTCTATCGAGTGCGTTAAGTGATGACAGACTGACTGACCTTCAGATTTAGTTAAAACCTCAACACAAAGTGAATCTGCAGTGGTTTATTATATAGAACCTTTTGAACTGTTGGTTCCAGAATCTGAAAAATAATAAAAATTATACAGTAATTCGTTGGTAAGATACATGGTGAGATACGCTGGTAAATATATTTCGGATAGGAAGTGGGGGGAGGGGGGGGCGGGTGGTGACGCATTAAAAGATAATACAGTAGGTAGCCTACTTGTAATGGGAAATTGACACAATGATTGTCAGTTTGTCGTGCGTTATTAGATTGGGTAAGATCAATTATTGTTATTGATCATAATTGAAAATATTAATCACTACTGCGTATCGTACTATCGATATCGTACTATCAATAGTAATCGGACTTACGTTACTTGCTATCCACTGATATGCCATCACAACAGCCTGATCAAATATAATTCAGATTTTCCTAAACATGGTGAGTACTCTGTACCATTAATAATTACGGTACTGTATAACGAACACTCAATCTGAATATGGTTAGATTCTCAATGAGTTGAATCAGTACAGTAGAATTAATAATAGACCACGGTTCCACTGGAAAAATGTTTGTATTGACTTTATATAACTGCTATACCACTTTACGGAACTATATCCTATTCGCAGTAGTTATAAACTAGGCCTACATATAGTAAGTAGGATCCACAGTTGCTTCGGCATATTAGAGGGGGGTCCTACGTACGTTTATTATCAGTGCACAAGGAAGAGAGAGAGTATATATATTTCCCCAGCTCTTTAATGATCTACCTTAAATGGCAGACAGGGCCGATGTTGTTGGCTAGCTGTCCAATAAAACCCTTGAAGGCGCGAATACTTCCCATATGCCTACCAATACATATAAATAAATATACAGTAGGCCTACTGTATAAACTTGTCCTGAAACCCTAAATCTTAGAAATTTCGTGAAATTTCTTAGATTACAGTCTTAGCCTTATGACTTAGGGATAGGGTTACATGACACTTTTAATAAGGGTTTGCCCCTGACCAAAAAAACAAACAATTAAATCCAAGTTAGTGCTGGCTAGGCCTACTGCAGTACAGTACTGCATTATTACTGTACTTAGGTCTATAGGGAGGAGGGGGGGGGGGGGTGGCATTCCGCGCGGCGGGACATATTCGCCAAGGACACCGGTATTACTTATTATAATACCGGATGAAATATCACTGTAATTAAATTATTCAGGATTCGTTGTATTGCGCGAGCGTGAATGAATGTCTCGTATAGTCTTGAAAGAAGGCTCCGCCAGCGCTCCGCTCACATATTTTACCTGTGCGGATATTTGTGTTTATCTGTAGGCCTACTTTGATATACCGGTTCTGTGTTTTTAGTTTGACTGTAATCAGAGTCTGTTTGTATATTTATCACTTCTGTGCTTGTATAACCCAAGGATCCACAGTCTGCTGTTTAGGCACATTATTGTTATGTTTTATTATTAATATACTGTCGCTCGCTTAACTCTAGCTTTGATTGGCCTTAACGAAACTACAACAGTTACAGTAAAAAAAGTAAAGTTTGTTATATATATTATATTATTACTCACAGTATATAGAATTTTAGAGAATATTATTTAACAATATAAAAATTCCGTGATCTACATATTATAGAAACAATAAGCTACTGATTTGTATTACATGCAAGGCACCCTAAATAACACTTTTTGTATATTGTACTTTAGTGTTGATACTTTATGGTCTTGAAAAAATTCAAAACTTTGGCTTGCCTGCGTATTTTTGGAGGGAACCCACAGGATGTATCGGGGACTGATATAAGAAAAATTGCTAAATCTTCGTTATTATCTGCCCGCTGCGAATATTTCGGCCTCCTTTTTTTTATCGTTATACAGTATGTTTAAATTATCACCACCTTTTCTCAAAATTTCGCTGCCTCACTTAAATAATAATACTTTTCGTTTCAATCATCGTACCATCAAAATAGTACAACCGAGATATCTGAAATAAGTACGGACAACAGAGTTTCATCATATCACTAATCAAACTTTGGAATAATTTACCCCAAAAAGGAATCAAAAATTATAATTTCAACTCATTTAAATCAAAATTAAGCGAAATAAAATTAACTCGTTACGCGCGCAAAGAGGTGACGTAGCTGATCGTACATTTTAAAATTAATATTTTGTGCCACTGTCTACTAATTTCCCTATAGTTTGTAAACGAATTTCCATTATATTGGGTTTATTGTAGGTGTCTGAGTAGGCCCTACCTGTATTTCTTTGTACTGTATATTTCCTAGCTATTTTAAGGTACACTGTATTTTGATGTCGACTGCGGCCTAGCCGCTGTTCCCCCTGACGTTTATTCATAACCATCGGATCTAGGACACTTCCCCCCCGGACACTTCCCCCCCGCCCAAGTAGGACACTTCCCCCCCGCCCAAGTAGGACACTTCCCCCCCGGACACTTCCCCCCCGGACACTTCCCCCCCGGACACTTCCCCCCCGCCCAAGTAGGACACTTCCCCCCCGCCCAAGTAGGACACTTCCCCCCCGGACACTTCCCCCCCGGACACTTGCCCCCCGGACACTTCCCCCCCAGTTAAAGTGTTAAAATTAATCTGGGTGCATCAAAGCAATAAACAAAAGTTAAAGATGGTTACAGGACAACTTGTATCTAGACAAGTTTTTTCAAAATTATAAAAGAAACATTTTTATAGTCAAATTTTGTTTGTTTTTCTTTTAATTCCTTTAATTCTTTTAATTTCTTTTAATTGGGGACTGCCGCCCCCAAACCCCCGCTTCTTTTCTTGGGGGCTGCCGCCCCCAAACCCCCGCTTCTTTTCTTGGGGGTTATCGCCCCCAGACCCCGGCATTTCCCTGAGTGCCCGTGGTGAAAAACTTAAGACCACTTTGAAATAATTAATTCATGTTTGTATCATCAGATAATAAATTGACTAAGCCTAAAGTAGGAGCTGTATTGAATGTTAACCAATTTAATATATAAATTACTACAATATTATATAAATCAACAAAATCCTATTAAAAATATTGCATGTAACCAGGAAATTTAATATATAGTGTGTATAATATCTATATAGTACTGTATGTATAGTAGTAATATGTATATCAATATGTAATGCTGAACACAGAATACAGGTCGACGCATGTCGATTTTACCCTGGAGAGGTATAATTTTGATTGCAACAATAATATTCATCCCCATCTGCTACAATTTGAAGAAGACTATTACATAATAATACCTATTAATAATTAAAACAATTAATTATTATAATTCTATAGTTAATAAAAACAGTATATCATTCCGGGTATGGAATTTATAGGTCATCTAATATAATTAATTGTTTAAAGATTAGCAAACAATACGATGTAATTGCATTGATAAAACCCATAAATAAAACTTGGATATAAAATGTTAAATCGGGATGCAAAAGATCACTTTCTGAGCTACGAAAGGAAAATTGGATACAACTTATCTGGATACAAGCGGTCCGTTTACCTTACAAAATGAAAATTACGAATGTGCGAAGTTAAGAACAGTCGGGGGGGGAGTGTCCGCGGGGGGGAATTGTCTGGGGGGAAGTGTCCGGGGGGGAAGTGTCCTACTTGAGCGGGGGGGAACTGTCCGGGGGGGAAGTGTCCGAACACCATAACCATCAGCTAGGGTTGTTGCTGTCTTCTGGGGCTGCCTCGTGCAATTATATTTTGTTCTATTGTTCTGTTTTTTTTTGTTCTATTCTATTTGGTTTTGTTTTACAGGCGATGACTCGTAATACTAAATACTGTATAATTTGAAAAATATGGCAATTCTTTAGTTAGTGGCAATATATTTATTAAATATAATACAGTATATATTTATTCAACAATATATTTATTCAGTGATCTACTTATAAAACAAGTAAAAAAATGATTTAAATTATTTATGTAAGAACGACAATCTGTTTATTTACCTACATACTGTAATATACTTTATAACCCCCCAACAGTATATAACTTTGAAGATAGGCATGTTTTTCTACTATATTGTACTGTACCTACCCCCCCCCCCCCCCTCCCTATATTTAATACTACAGTATTTTGTTGTATATTGTGAGATTTTCGACAATATTTATTCGGTAATCTATAAAACAATAAGTATATCATTTGTGGTAAATAAATAAGTATTATTATTATCTATGTATTATCAATCTAAAGATTGAATTTGTCATTGACAATTATTATTAATAACACGTCAACGGTAATAATAAAATAATGAATTATAATTTATAATAATTATTCAACTGACATGATAACACAAGTTTTCGGTGTAATCACACTTTTAGTTGTGTTGAATTCCTTTGGAAAAACTTTTTATGGTATTTAAAATAAAATTGAGAAAAAATATGTATATTTACAAGGCCCTGCAGTAATATTATTAATAATACAATATCATTTAACCTAGACTCTGTAGGCCGAACAATATTAGCTGTGATATAAGAACATTGTCTTACCTCAACAGGATCATAATAAACATTAAACAGATGAACTGGAATATTGGTGCGCCGTAAAAACAACAACAACAAACGATTATAAATAATTATTGTAAAAATGAATCAAAACATAAATAAATAATATTGGACACAAAAGCAATAATTAATTGGGTTGGCTGGAATATGTCATTGCAACACAACGGTGGGATTCTGGCTATTATTGACATCTGTGGCCTATTGTACTGCCTGACCAACAACAACCCACATAACGTTTGTGAATTTATAATGGTGGAATTATTAATTCCATTGTCATCAAGTCATAGGGAGGAGGCCTGTAACTTAGTCAGAGTCATAAAGCCTTTTACCCCATCTGTAGGCCTACAGTAGGCCTATAACTACAGTAACTACGTTGCAAAAAAATGGATGTAGGGCCTACAGTAAAAATATACAGGTACAATTATAAATATATTTATCTTTATAGAAAACCAATTCATTCATTTCTATTAAATAATTCATTTTCTTTGTAGTAAATTCTACGGAGGAAATGTCGGGATGAACGCATATAGACGGCGGCAGAGAGGAAAATGGTGGCATAAATATTAATAATGGTGAACTGGTATTGGTGAAAAATATCGAGACTTGAAAAATATCGCGAATAAAAATACCGCGAGTAAAAATATCGCGAATAAAAAATATCGAGAGTAAAAATATCGAGAGTAAAAATATCGAGAGTAAAAATATCGAGAGTAAAATATCGAGAGTAAAAATATTGCGATTAAAAAATATCGAGAGTAAAAATATCGAATACATTTTTATGGTAGCTAATGTTTTACAAACCACACCTATAGCTATAAAACAAATTATTTTTTTTAAATAAGACGTTGTTTATTTTATTTTCACTATGGTATTATAAAGTTTCCTAGCATTTTCATTGTAGCTACATAGAGTTTTTACATAAACAATGTTTATTAGTGTTTTCATTGTAGCTTTTGATAGTAAGATGGTAGCTAGCAAATAATTATATTACCGTGTAAATAAAACACATAAATGGGTAAATCCCAAATGGCGGGAAATTCAAACCGATATTGGTATATGGTATTTCAGTCTGCGTGTGGTTTATTGTAGCTAGTGTTTTCGTTGGTAGCTACTGTACTCTAGTGTTTCATTCCAAAAATTATAGCTAATTTTACTTGCGTTATTTTTACTATCGATATTTTTACTCTCGATATTTTTACTCT
The DNA here is from genome assembly GCA_032718475.1 of Nemertoderma westbladi. Taxonomy (NCBI): domain Eukaryota; kingdom Metazoa; phylum Xenacoelomorpha; order Nemertodermatida; family Nemertodermatidae; genus Nemertoderma; species Nemertoderma westbladi. The sequence continues at coordinate 43,685 of JAUCBJ010004109.1, forward strand.
CGATATTTTTACTCTCGATATTTTTACTCTCGATATTTTTACTCGCGATATTTTTCATGTCTCGATATTTTTCAATATAACCATTAAACTCGGTTTAAGGTTAGCGTTACATAAAGTTAGGCGTTAAAGTTACCTATAAGATTAGGCGTTACTAGAGTTACATAACCCAGTGAAAATGCGCATGCGTCCCGCAAGTGATATTAAAGCGTCATGCGTTTTTATTATGGCTCATTAAATACTCTAGCGTTAAAACTCTTGTGATTCGCATGTTAAAAATACGGACGCGATTCCGCGCATGTGATTCACACCATATTTCACGCATATTTTACACCATGATTCCAGTAAATTCCCTTGTGAATCGCATGTTTTTAATTACACTAAAGATTATAATTAAAATAAAGTTGCCTATTAAGAAACAAATTTATTTAAAATATAAAATTGGTGAATATGAATTATCTAATATGGCTGTCAAATACAGATATTATATTAATATAATTTATAGAATTGAAAATTATAGGGAATAGTTAAAAGTGTAGGCCTATCATGGTTATACTAATATGTTTGTATTATCCTGTATATAACCAACAATTTCTAGTTTTGATTCATACAGATATCTAATAATGTTCTATGTCTAGAGAGTGTAATGTAATGTAATTACCGTAGGCAGATGGTATGGTAGCCCATAGTATCAAACAGTTAGTAATGGAATAATCAACTACAGAAGGCCATCCTATCATATTTTATGTCCCTAGACAGTTTCAGTATTATTATAAAATTACACAAATATCACAACCAACAGATTTTTGCGATATTTTTGCGTCGTAACGCATGTAAGTCGCAAGTGAACCACAGGCTTTAGGCACCTGAACGCAAGTTGTTGCGATATTTATGCGACTGAACTCAAGTTGTTGCGATATCTATGTAACATAACTTAAGTAGTGCGTTTCGTAAAGGGTCGGCCATAACTCTTGAGAATCAGAACAATTACGCTTGCTATACGTTTGCGCACTTTTAGCTAGAAAAGTTAGGCGGTAGGGTTACATAATCAAATGTTAGGCGATAGGGTTACATAATCAAATGTTAGGCGATAGGGTTACATAATCAAATGTTAGGCGATACGGTTACATAAGATTAGTCTTAGGATTACATAAGATTAGTCTTAGGGTTACATAAGATTACGCGTTACCTACTGTAACATTAGGCGTTAGGGTTACATAATGTTAGGCGTTAGTGTTACATAATGGTATGCGTTAGGGTTACATAAGGTTTGGCGTTATGGTTAAATAAGGTTATTTGTTTGGGTTCCGTAAAATTAGTCTTAGGGTTACATACGATTAGGCGTTACCTACTGTAACGTTGGGCGTTGGGGTTATATAAGGTTAAGCGCTAGGGTTAATTAAGGTTAGGCTTTAGGGTTACATAAGGTTAGGCGTTAGTATTACATAAGGGTAGGCGTTAGTGTTACATTAGGGTGGGCGTTAGCGTTTCATAAGTTTGGGCGTTAGGGTTACATAAGGATAGGCGTTATGGTTACATAAAGTTAGGCGTTATGTTTACATAAAGTTAGGCGATAGGGTTACAATAAGTTAGTCGTTACATAAAGGTAGGCGTTAGGGTTACAAAAGGTTAGACGTTATGGATACATAATGTTAGGCGTTAGGATTACATAAAGTTCGGCGCTATGGTTACATAAAGTATAAAGCGTTATGGTCACATAAAGTTAGGCGTTAGGGTTACATAAAGTTAGGCGTTAGAGTTACATAAAGGTAGTAGTTCGGGTTATAAAAGTTTACGCGTTATGGTTACATAAAGTTAGGCGTTGGAGTTACATACTTTTAGGGTTACATAAAGTTAGGCGTTAGAGTTACATACTTTTAGGGTTACAGTACAGAAATTATTTTCAGCTTAAATGATAGAACTTTCGCATGTTATCCACCCAAGGTCTGATGGAGTAGCCCCCAAAAAAAGTCACTATAAAATAGATATATTATTTAGCTATTAATATTATTTAGATATATTATATTATTTATTTATATTATTTATTCTTATAGCGGAATATTAAAACATGGGTGGGAATGAATGTGACACGATTGTCTGGCCTCCCGGTTACAGGACAGTGCGAAATTCTCCAAATCCATCAGCCCTGGGTATCTTAGTTGCCATCTGCGGTAGTAGCGAGTGGATCTGGAGAGTGGATCTATATATTACTGTATCGTTTCTGTATTCTTCGCTAAAAAGTTAAGTTAGCAGAAGCTGCTTTGGAGATTATAAAATTATCAGAACAATAATTTATTACTACTGTACTATATACAATATTCTGGTAAATAAACTGTTTTCAATCTTAATTGATGGTGATTATTTTTGGCGATAGTGAGTTGAAATGAGTAAAACATTTTGGTTGAATATTACTATCGGACAATTTAACATTGTTAGCAATTTAGTATTTTGTTTTGTTTATGGTAACTTGGTGATTTGACTCATACCGCGCTAATTATCAATAAATAATAACAATAATTAATTTATAATACAACCGTTACATAAGAAATAAAAAGATTACATTACTAACTACTTTAAATTTTTGAAATTGTTAATAAATATAGTAATGATCCGAGGTGGGAGGAGCAGGAGATGAGAGAGGGGGGGGGGGGGGGGGGGGTTCGACGCGATGAATAAAAATTTGATCCCTCACCAGGAAAATTCGACACAAATAACAGCGGTTACTTCCAAAAATAAACTGTAACCTGTATAAAAAAATATAAATATAAATTCGTCGAAATGGGGTTTGCGTCAAGTTTTCCCTCCCCTGTCTGCAAATGCTAAAATGAATTCTTATACAATTTATTCAAAACTTTCGAAGACTGGTGGTTTCGGTAACTTCGTTATCTGTTTGAACTTCTTCATTAATAATACTCCTATTAACAGTTTCGTTTCTTTCAGCGCAACGAGACCGGCAACAACACATTCGTTTCATTAGGCTGCACGATTTAATATGCCACGAATTCGGCAAAACCAACAAAACAAAACTAAATATTATCAAAACCGATCCGCCAGCTTTTAGCGCCCCGAAATAAACGCTTCTAAATATAGCGTCAATGGCAGCGTTGATAGGTATTCCAGTTAGCATTCCTATCGTAATAAACAGCGGGTAGGTGTAAATAACACCAAAATTGACAAAGAAATTAAAAGCTAGACCGGTGGCTGACATACCCATCAGCATCTCCCATGGAATATCACTCCATTCCCAATGTTCTGTTCCAGACATTTTTAGCGCCAACACCAAAGGAGAAAAAATAATCATATTAAATATACTGAGAATAGAAATAAACAAAGCCACTTGATAAAGAGATGCATCGCCTATTATTTTCTTGAATAAAACATTGTATAGCGCTGACAGAAACGCAGCCAACAAAACCAAAGAGACAGAAAGGGCGGAAGGACCTTTAAATCCATCTTCTGACACAATAAGAACAACACCTCCGACAGAGAGAAGCACTGAACATAACTTTAAAACGAGAACAGACTCTCCTAGAATTATCAGCGACAAGATGTAAACGAAAACGTTATTTACGGAAAATATTGCAGTAACGTCTGTTGCTGCTTTGGTTTCTAACGCTTTCATGTAAGTGACGTTGGCCACCAACCAGATCACACTGAACAGACCAACTTTGAAAAGGAAACTTTCAAAGGTTAACCCATTTACGGAAAACACAGTGGCGGCATCTCTGTACATATCGAATAGAGACAGATCTCGTCGTCGTTTGATTAGTCTTGGTACGCAGACGATCGGGAATAAAAAGCAACCCCAGTTGGTGGTGAACCAAATCATAAATAAGGGGGCCTGGAAGTTTTTAGTCAATGTGGACTTCCCTATTTGGGTGTTGGTGGAAAAGGTAACGGCAATAAGAACCACGAGCAGTATTCCGTAGCACATCTTCTGCCTTGTTCTAACTTCAGGTTGAGGCGGCGGTGGTTCCATCTTCTTATTTATTTTATAGCAAGTTTAATATTTAATAAACGTAGTGGTACTGGTACATACTTATTATACTTTGAAGAAAGTCGATAAGTTACTTTACACCATGACAGTATGGTTGTACAAAACAAACCTACCGAAATAAAAGTGCTAGCTAACTACGAAACGCGCAAATTACCAAGATTTAATTGGTACAATAATGAGTAGTCCAGTATATTGAAACAGTGAACAGTACCGGTACCTGATACTGCTGACAGTTGGCTGAGAAAACAAATAAACGGACGTTTTCTTCCTAAACCAAGGAAGTATTTCAAATATCCCGCCTTTTGTAGGAATGCCTACTGCCCAATGGTTCGCTATTGGCTAAATTGATTAGTGATGGTTTGTTGTGGGGCGAGCCACGAAGTTGGCGGAGCCTTAGCGAATTGACACTGTTAGGGGGTGGGTCAATTTATGCAAATAGTTGTCGTCGTCGTCGTCGTCGTCGTTGTCGTCGTCGTCGTTGTCGTCGTCGTCGTTGTCGTCGTCGTTACGATTTTGACATGCTAATAACTTTGTCGGATTTAAAGCTGCCAAGTTGAAAATTTGTAGGTATCAATATAAGCAAAAGTTGAGATTTTTGAGAGACTTTCAGACACCATCAGTGCAATGGTCTCCCGCTAGAGGGCCACATGTCTAAACATTAAATGGCCACCCATTTCTTTGCTTTTAATCCGTTTAAGCTGAAACTTGGGAAGTATGTACTAGACCATTAGCTGTAAATTTCAAAGGAGGCTAATCTGTCTGCAGTTCTCCAGTCTGCCGCTAGAGGGCGAAATGTCCCGAATGTGAAATTATTCTTCCATTTAGTTGTTTATGATCTGATTACGCTGAAACTTGTCATATATGTACTAGATGACATCCTGAGTCTTTGTGTGGATTGTAATCGGTCCGAAGTTTTCCAGTCTCCCGCTAGAGGGCCACATGTCTAAACATTAAATGGCCACCCATTTCTTTGCTTTTAATCCGTTTAAGCTGAAACTTGGGAAGTATGTACTAGACCATTAGCTGTAAATTTCAAAGGAGGCTAATCTGTCTGCAGTTCTCCAGTCTGCCGCTAGAGGGCGAAATGTCCCGAATGTGAAATTATTCTTCCATTTAGTTGTTTATGATCTGATTACGCTGAAACTTGTCATATATGTACTAGAAGACATCCTAAGTCTTTGTGTGGACAGTAATCGGTCCGGAGTTTTCGAGTCTGCCGCTAGAGGGCGAAATGTAGGAAAGTGATAACCTTTGCGAATTCCTTGATCTTAATCTATTTAAGCTGAATTTTGGAATATACAGTACCGGTATGTACTAGACCACATGCCTCGTCTTTGTGAGGAAGGTGATCGATCCGTAGTTCTTTAATATGCCGCTAGAGGGCTAAATGTATGAAAGTGAAAACCTTCCAACATTTCGTTATTTATGATCCGTCAATCGGAAACTTGGTAGATATGTAATAGACCATAGGCTGTGGCTTTGTAGGGAAACTAATCCTTCCTTCTTCAGTTACCCAGTCTCCCGCTAGAGGGTTAACGTTTTCCGGGAAAATCTTCTCCTATGTTTTTATAATCCTTTCGAGTTGATACTTAGCATTAACTCATTTCACGTGCTGCGCGAAGGCCCCACTTCGTGTATCTGAATGGCTCTCATGGAAAATTCGAATAGGGTTATTGCGCAAAAATAATTGTTGGGCTAGAAACAATTAAATAAGGTGTTATGAATCGAGTGGTGGGGTGTGTTTTTTTGTAAAAACATGAAGAAACGGTCGAAATAGCGTGTTTAAGGAGGGGTGGGGGGTCAGCACACCCCAAAATGTAACCTTACATTTTGGTTTCCCTGGTCCCTAAAATTGGGTGGAATTTATTTATTTATTTTTGAAACTACTAAACATCGTCTGGGTAGTTTAAGAATACAGTAGACAAACAAAATATTTTTAAAATTGTCCCCCAAATGGCTCTATAATGGCCAAAAGTGCCTTTTTGCGCCAAAGGCTATTTCTCCATATTTCTTTAATATACTTCATGTAGAATGTGTACTTCATGCGTAGAATATATGTTCGGAAGACCCTTGCTTCCAATTCTTCTGAACGTTTTTAACTGAAAATTGTTTGGGGTCACTTTAGACCAAAATGGTCCAAAAAAGGGCTTTTATGGGCCATTTTGATGAAAAATTGCATTGCCAACCAAATTTGTTCACAAGAATTATGGACAAGGGTGTTCTGAACAAGTGCACCAAATTCCAACTCATTTCAGTTAATACTAGTCGGAGAAATAGCCCTTTTCATGAAAAACCGCCAATCTGAGATAAAGGTGTTTAGTTTAAGGACCAATTCAAACCGTCCCGCTTTTAGATAATTCTATTTTTCTTTGTGGAACAATATCTTTGTCAAAAATGAATGAAATTCAAGAAAATTTCTTGTTTGCCAAACATATACTGTATAACTAATAAAACAACTTTTTAGGAATTATATTTATATCTGTACCATGAGAGCCTTTTGATGAACAGGTTTTGAAAGTCTTTGGTTTGAAAAAGGTTGAAAGTTTAGAAAACTGATTGCAGATTTGAAATCTCCATTAAATTCGGCACTGTATAATAAAAAAAGTTTTTTGACAATTTACAAAATAGGCGGTTTGTTGTAGCAAAATAAGTAGAGAATTGTAAGATCCAGGCTGCCACTGAGGCCAGCAGACAGTGTTGACAGTAGGCCTATTACAATAATTATCGTACCAAATTTCGCAGCACTATTAATAATAAATTAGTTAATAATAGTATTTTGTGTTGGAGACGACATAATAGTTCAAATGTCAGTAAATATAATAAAAAATCTATTATTATTTTAATTAAAATAATAATCATACACCAGGCTCAGGAATATTTTTATTTATTTTATATTAATATTAATTTTAGTTTTATTTCAGGTACACTAAGCCGTCTACTAATTTTCTAAAATGTTCTTAATAAAATTGCATGAAATTTGAAACAGAGATAATTTGTAAAATTTCTACTTTGAGTTCAAATATTATGAAAAAAGTGAAGGTCTTCTCCGACTGCTGTAGTTACGGGCCTTACTGCCGTTGCACGGCAGATATTCTTCGAAATCTTCGTAATAATGTTGGTGCTGATGGTAAGATTGCCTTACTTTAATGATCCTAATGTGTAAATTAATATGAATTTTGTTGACAAATAGGAAATAGCCGAAATATAGAGGCCGTGGCGTGTGGAACTTATATGTTTTACTCAGGGCGATACTAGGGCGTATTTATAGGCCTAGGTAGTATTCAAAAAAAAAATATTCCGGAATAATATATCATTATTTTATTCCAGAAAATTACAGCTTTATTTTAACTTATTTATTTTTAACAGACAGCGGACGAAATTCAATCTCCTCCAGGGGAAAATCGACGAAAATATCAGCTGTTTACTCTCAAAAATGAAATTGTTACCTGTTCTTATTGACTTTTGTTTATTGTTTTGGTTAGAAAAAGCGCCACTGGACTGTAACCTGATCCTTTACCTTAACTGATTGTTTCACATTGAGACGATATATTAATTCGCCGAGTAGAACTCATCTCCATCTCAAGGTCAAAGGGATAAAAAGACTATATATTCCCATCTAATTAATAGTTATATTTTGTTCCAGGAAATTTTGTTCGTCAATTCTAAATAATAAAAGTTAGCTGATCCAAAATTCCATAGTGAAAGTGGAAACACTCAGAGAACTGCAGCCAGAAATATAAGAAAAACAGGAAGAAAACATTATTAAATTTTTAATTTCTTTTTCATTTTTAATTTCGCAACTAGGAAATAATAATAATAATTATAATATAAAGTCAATATTGTCAATTACTAGGCGCCATTACTTAGCATAGCTATAATAGTCTGAAAGACTTCGGGGTTGTAGTTAACAGGTTGCGAGTCGCCATAGTTACAGCGTTCGTACAAGGCCTGGTCGGGGAGCCACCAGACCATATTGCGAACCCCGGTGTCGGTGGAATCCAGATCGAGGGAGTTCAACTGGAAGACGAGAAAGTGGAACAATCTACCGTCGGTGGCGATGGCCTGAGTGACCACGGGGAGGTCGGATGGGCGAGTTAGGGCGCGAGACAACGCCCCGGAGAATGCGGCGAATAGCGCCCGGGCGAAGAGAATCGGGGTATCGGACCAGGGCGAGTTGGGGAAGCGGCGATGGAACGGGGCGACGAACTGGGTGTGCATCGCCGGGTTCTTATAACCCGAGGAGAAACCAGTGGATATCTCGTAGTTATCTGAGTAGTCGTAGACTCTGTGTAGATCTACCGTAGGGCTGGCGGGGTAGAAACTCTCGAATCTACGAGATTCAGTAGAGAGAATCTCCCGAGAGTCCGATATTATTGGCGCTAACGGCTGCTCGCAGGTGAGAACTCTACCGAACTTCCCGAAGACTTCGATTAGTTTCCCCTCTCGTGTCCACCGCACACGAGTCCGCACTCCCTCAGCGCCGCCCCGTTTCCATAGTTCCGGCATCCACCTCCCCAGGGTGTCTGTGAGTCTGAGGATACTCGCGACAAGATTCCCGATCCATATATCTTCCGGGACGCGCTCCAACTGGTTGTCCGTCAGTTTTGCGTGGACTATAGCGTTACGTAGCATCGCGTCTTGTATTGGGACTTCATAACGGCCCCGTAACCCTTTAATGGATGCTGGAAGGTCGTAATCGACTATTATAGATTTGGTTAGATATAGACCCTGTTTTGGTCCTTCCCACAGGATAGATCTACTGTCTCTGAATTGATACAAAGGTTCCGACCGAAGAGTTTTAACCTTCGGATTCTACAGGATAAACTCGGTGTTCGTCGTCCACAATCTCCAACTCAGGTTTGCCTTCTAGCACTCCCGATTCCAGAACTTCTTTCTCTAAGGTCGCCCGGTTGTCAATCATTCGCTTTACAACGAATTCGTAGTTTTTCTCCGGATCATTGTCTAGCAAACTCAAGCAGAACTTCCGATTTTGTTTGACTTTGTTTGGTATTAATAATGTTCTCGTTTTATGCATCGGATTAGAAATGGCGGCCCTTTTAGCTGCCAAATTCAGCGCCATCCTAACTGCCTAAAGATTTAATACCGAGGAACCCATGCAGCAATGCTATGTCGAGAGTCGAGCTTGTTTATTTAGAAAAATGCGACTGAATGGGCCTACTACGACTACCCACATACGATGTGATGTGTACCTGTATGCGAAGCTGAACTGAAATAATAAAATTTGTGTTCAAAACAGCAAAATATCAAATTTCCCGCCGCTTTTTTGTCAATGTTAGATGGGTGTTTTATTTGACATGCGCGAAATCGCGCAAAGGTCCGCGTCTACTAACGCATAAACTGTCTCCTTGAACGGCGTACTACCATTCTTCTACCAAAATATTCACCACAAATTACAAAATGGGATTGAACTCGGTACCTAGAGATTCCAAGTCCAACGCTCAACCAACTTCGCTACTGCGCCGTTAGAATCCCAAGTCCAATGATCTTCCAACTTCGCTATTATTAATCCTTATAAAGCCCAACTGGAAATTCACAACAAAGACCAACAACGGAGTAAACTAGTGTAGAGGTCTCGTTACGCGGACCTAAAAAATGTAGGTCACTATACTGTATCCTCTAGTACTTAGACTAAAGAACTATAGAGATACTGATCCCGATGTTAAAACTCATTCGGTACACCATGTCCTGGAACAGTGTCATACAGTAATTCACCACCTAATTAATGCTCATATCCATATGGCCCATATTAAATACTGTATGAAACAAGGCCGAGAGCGTTCGGCACACTTTGTTATTTAGATTGCAACAGTAAAACAAGAATGGGCCATTATGTCGAGTAACCAATTTCAGATATGAAATCCCCATTAAATTTAGGTTTTTCTTAAGTTTATGTGTCGTGTCATCTACTCAGTGATGTAATATAAAATATGTAAACATTTGTGACATTATAATATTCTTGAATCATATTATATATAAAACATTACATGACTATAACACCACATACATGCATACCGGCACCACAGTATAATATTATACAGTATCTGAGTGAGATATATTGTAGGCCTAGGCCTAGCCTAAACAATAATCCTTATATAACAGTTTTGAATCGATCAGATAAAACAACTATTTTTAGGCCCGCGTAGCATTGTTGGTGTTGTTGTTTGTTGGTAGCGTTGTTGGTGTTGTTGTTAATATCCAGTTGGGTTTTGGTTTTAAGATTTCATACGGCGCAGTACGTAGTGACAAAGTTGCACAGCTACGCTTACAGCTTCAAATACTTTCGTACAATATACTTTCATTTCGCGCGGTTATTCGAAAAGCAAAATGTATGTGCTACCATGCAAATGGCATTACTTTAAGTTGCAAACTAGACGTAGATACGCTAGTAGACTGAAACCAACCTTTTAAATATTTTCAGTACCAAGACGTAAACGTTGAGAAAACATAAAGGATCATAATAATTATATCATGCGGCGGTCCACCCACACTCCAAAGTACCCAGCAGATTCTGTGGTATTGTTTAGTTTGTTGTTTTTATATAAATTTTGAGGAAATAAATAAATTCAATTCAATTCACTTTTCAGCGTTTTATGGTCCGGGTGTAATTACAGTAGCCTATGTGTTCTAGGAATATAATGAATTTGAGTTGACCTGTTAATGCAACTGTAATATGATGTAATAACGAACCTGTCTTGATGGCGTTCTAGTATATAATGGGTTAGTTCAGAAATGGTGAAAATTGATAGGATATAATAATATGCTACTTTATTTGTACTTTATTTACTTTATTTGTACTTTATACTTCTATTTTACTTTACTTTATATGTACTTTATTTGTACTCTTTTTCACTTTATTTATTTGTACTGTTTATTTGTACTGATCAATAAGTGGATTAGATGAGAGAGTATGGAGTGTCAGGGGGAAGTGGCTGAACTGGTTTGTCCTACTGATGAGGCAACTTCTGAACAACTTATTACAATATCATTCATTAAAGTTGCATTAAAAGCTCAACTACGATTAATTTATTTATTAATATCACCTGGCAGCAATACTCGAGCTGAATATTTATTTATTTCTACTTCCCTCCTGTTTCACTCTAACTGAGGCTGAAATAGTTAGCGCTGCTGATGAGGCATACATATAGCGCTGGTTCAACCCCCGGTGAGATGCTTACTAATTTTTTCCAATTTTTCTGTACAAACCATAATATTACATTATATATATTATACCGAGCCGAACGAGAGCAGCGAGAGAGGTTTACATAAATATAAAAGGGTCATAAACGCTAATTGGCCTTTTATGATTTTATGAAATTTGGTTACTATGTCACTTATACTTAATAATACTCTGGAGTCCCGAATAGACGGGGCGACACGGTTGTTAATTTTTGAAAAAAAATTCACCCACAATTATCTTATTCCAGACACCCCGACTATTATTTTTTTCTAAAAAAATTAGTACAATTTTTATCATGAGTAAATAAACGTTTGTTCTCATAATAATTGAGAGTTGAAAGTTAAAGAAAACAAAAACCGTGTACCGAGTATACCACCGGTAGCCGTAGGTACTACTGTACTTGTACGCCTATCTATACTGTATGTTAGTAAGTATGTTAAATTTTCCACCCACTACTTTAATTCCAGCCACCCCGACTATTAGCATAATGAAATTTTTCAACCCACCCCGTTTATTCCACCCCCACTCCGTTTATTCCACCCCCACCCCGTTTATTCCACCCCCACCCCGTTTATTCAACCCACCCCGTTTATTCCACCCCCACCCCGTTTATTCCACCCCCACCCCGTTTATTCCACCCACCCCGTTTATTCCACCCACCCCGTTTATTCCACCCACCCCGTTTATTCCACCCACCCCGTTTATTCCACCCACCCCGTTTATTCCACCCACCCCGTTTATTCCACCCACCCCGTTTATTCCACCCACCCCGTTTATTCCACCCACCCCGTTTATTCCACCCACCCCGTTTATTCCACCCACCCCGTTTATTCCACCCACCCCGTTTATTCCACCCACGCCGTTTATTACACCCACCCCGTTTATTCCACCCCCACCCCGTTTATTCCACACACCCCGTACATTCCACCCACCGCGTTTATTCCACCCACCCCGTTTATTCCACCCCTACCCCGTTTATTCCACCCCCACCCCGTTTATTCCACCCACCCCGTTTATTCCACCCCCACCCCGTTTATTCCACTCACCCCGTTTATTCCACCCACCCCGTTTATTCCACCCCCACCCCGTTTATTCCACCCACCGCGTTTATTCCACCCACCCCGTTTATTCCACCCACCCCGTTTATTCCACCCACCCCGTTTATTCCACCCCCCACCCCGTTTATTCCACCCCCACCCCGTTTATTCCACCCCCACCCCGTTTATTCCACCCACCCCGTTTATTCCACCCCCACCCCGTTTATTCCACTCACCCCGTTTATTCCACCCACCCCGTTTATTCCACCCCCACCCCGTTTATTCCACCCACCCCGTTTATTCCACCCCCACCCCGTTTATTCCACCCACCCCGTTTATTCCACCCACCCCGTTTATTCCACCCCCATCCCGTTTATTCCACCCACCCCGTTTATTCCACCCACCCCGTTTATTCCACCCACCCCGTTTATTCCACCCACCCCGTTTATTCCACCCACCCCGTTTATTCCACCCACCACCCCGTTTATTCCACCCACCCCGTTTATTCCACCCCCACCCCGTTTATTCCACCCACCCCGTTTATTCCACCGCCACCCTGTTTATTCCACCCACCCCGTTTATTCCACCCACCCCGTTTATTCCACCCACCCCGTTTATTCCACCCACCCCGTTTATTCCACCCACCCCGTTTATTCCACCCCCCACCCCGTTTATTCCACCCACCCCGGTTATTCCACCCCCACCCCGTTTATTCCACCACCCACCCCGTTTATTCCACCCACCCCGTTTATTCCACCCACCCCGTTTATTCCACCCCCACCCCGTTTATTCCACCCACCCCGTTTATTCCACCCACCCCGTTTATTCCACCCCCACCCCGTTTATTCCACCCACCCCGTTTATTCCACCCACCCCGTTTATTCCACCCCCCACCCCGTTTATTCCCCCCACCCCGTTTATTCCACCCACCCCGTTTATTCCACCCACCCCGTTTATTCCACCCCCCACCCCGTTTATTCCACCCACCCCGTTTATTCCACCCCCACCCCGTTTATTCCACCCACCCCGTTTATTCCACCCACCCCGTTTATTCCACCCCCAACCCCGTTTATTCCACCCACCCCGTTTATTCCACACCCACCCCGTTTATTCCACCCACCCCGTTTATTCCACCCACCCCGTTTATTCCACCCACCCCGTTTATTCCACCCCCCACCCCGTTTATTCCACCCACCCCGTTTATTCCACCCCCCACCCCATTTATTCCACCCACCCCGTTTATTCCACCCACCCCGTTTATTCCACCCCCACCCCGTTTATTCCACCCACCCCGTTTATCCACCCACCCCGTTTATTCCACCCACCCCGTTTATTCCACCCACCCCGTTTATTCCACCCCCCACCCCGTTTATTCCACCCACCCTGTTTATTCCACCCACCCCGTTTATTCCACCCCCCACCCCGTTTATTCCACCCACCCCGTTTATTCCACCCCCACCCCGTTTATTCCACCCACGCCGTTTATTCCACCCCCGCCCCGTTTATTCCACCCCCACCCCGTTTATTCCACCCACGCCGTTTATTCCACCCACCCCGTTTATTCCACCCACCCCGTTTATTCCACCCACCCCGTTTATTCCACCCACCCCGTTTATTCCACCCACCCCGTTTATTCCACCCACCCCGTTTATTCCACCCCCCACCCCGTTTATTCCACCCCCACCCCGTTTATTCCACCCCCACCCCGTTTATTCCACCCACCCCGTTTATTCCACACCCACCCCGTTTATTCCACCCCCAACCCGTTTATTCCACCCCCCACCCCGTTTATTCCACCCACCCCGTTTATTCCACCCCCCACCCCGTTTATTCCACCCACCCCGTTTATTCCACCCCCACCCCGTTTATTCCACCCCCACCCCGTTTATTCCACCCCCACCCCGTTTATTCCACCCCCACCCCGTTTATTCCACCCACCCCGTTTATTCCACCCCCACCCCGTTTATTCCACCCCCACCCCGTTTATTCCACCCACGCCGTTTATTCCACCCACCCCGTTTATTCCACCCACCCCGTTTATTCCACCCCCACCCCGTTTATTCCACCCACCCCGTTTATTCCACCCACCCCGTTTATTCCACCCCCCACCCCGTTTATTCCACCCCCACCCCGTTTATTCCACCCCCAACCCGTTTATTCCACCCACCCCGTTTATTCCACCCACCCCGTTTATTCCACCCCGTTTATTCCACCCACCCCGTTTATTCCACCCCCCACCCCGTTTATTCCACCCCCACCCCGTTTATTCCACCCCCAACCCGTTTATTCCACCCCCCACCCCGTTTATTCCACCCACCCCGTTTATTCCACCCCCCACCCCGTTTATTCCACCCACCCCGTTTATACCACCCACCCCGTTTATTCCACCCCCACCCCGTTTATTCCACTCACCCCGTTTATTTAATTTAATTTAATTTACATTTAACTCCAGAGTACTTACGTTACTTATCAGCGTTTTGAATTCTAAATTATTCGCTTAAATATTGAAAGGTTTAGGAATATAAATGAAATTCATAATTCATATCCCTTTTATGCCTTTAATTCCTGTTACTGTAACAACTCTATGGTAAATAATCCTACACTTAGCCTACAATGGCCATCATCAATGGATAATTAATACTCAAGACGTGTTCTAGATGTTTAGTGTTACAAGGTTAGCGAATACATAGCAGCGTTACGACGCTATCACCACCAGACGGCTGATACAATGTATCTAAAATTTTATGATTTGTTCAGTGAAATATATAATTTTAGCATAACAACATGACGCAAACATATTATATTAACTATAAATTAATTATGTGTAGGATTATTTAACTAGTGTAATAATTCTACTGAAATATATATGTAGAATGTAAATGGTGCAACTAGGTTAGCTAATTGTTCAAGCAATCCAATCTGCTACTAACAGTTCCGCGGATACTATTTTATGTGCATTAGGGGCGGGACATAAATATCTGGTTGCATCACGATTGTCTTAGTACAACGGATGCTAATAAAAAGTTATTAAAGAAATATTATAAATAATATGTAAAACCGAATACTATTTCATTAGATTAGCATTAGCATTGTGATTGTATGTATGTATGTATACTATAAAACTATATTTCATAACTAAACTAAAGAAAATTAAAGAATAAATATTGAGATTACCATTAACGCACTATTAATACTTAGTACACAATGGCCGGTAATATCGTGTCCGTTTCGGAACGTTACGTACCTAGCAGTAGTTTATATTACAGTTCATGGTCTATATATTAGTAATTGAAAAGATTACACAATTTTCGGTAGCACAATGAATAAATTCAAGTATTAATAGACTGCAGACAAACTAAAACTTAAAATCTAAAACTTACAATATACCTGAAGGGGTTAACGTGAGACGGATGTATTATAGACATAAATACCGTAAAGTAGATAGTTAAAGTAAATAATATTAGTGAGAAAGTTTATAAATACATCGGTGGGGGGAAGAAATGGAATGAATGGTGAAAAATTGTCGTCAAAAGTTTTAAGACTTATTGTAAAGAAGTGGCCAATGTCCGGTATTCTTGTTATAAACTGTTAGAAGTTCTAAGGTCTAAGGTACCGGTATCACTTTATTAAAGGTTTCTAGTAAATAATTCAATAAATTAGAATAATGTAGCCGCTATTATTATAATGAATGCTTCACAAACTGAGTGAATATAAATGTGAGTAAAAGTTCTAAAACAATTGAAACATTTCTTTACGATAAAATTGTAACTATAAATTAGAAGGAACTTCAACTGTATGTGATTATCTTCTTATAGGGGGTGTTGCGCTAATGTTTGTACCGCACCGAGTAAATAATAATCATTCCAGATATTTGTTGACCAACACAATTCGAAAGAAGGGATTTCTAGTTAAAAAAAAAAAGTTGGAAAAAATTAAAAAAATAATATTGAACTGTTTTTGTTTTGTTAGCAGAAAAATAATGAAAAAAATGTGAAAGGGAAGAAAAGTTATATACCTTTTCACCTCACTCGGCAGTAAAGAAAAGTCTCAAAGGTTGAAAAAATTATTTACTTTTTAAATTTTAACAGGTCTTGAATGGCGGCAGCTTTACCGTCCAATAGAAGACACCTATTCTTGTATTAACTATTTGAGATTATTTGGTCAGTTTACTGCAGTAATACTGTAATATAAAGTCATACAACCAGACTGCTGACTACCGACGCATTAATAGATGGAGTGAAATGACCACAACAAACCCAGTGAGTATAAAGTGATAGAATTCTCGATTGGTTCGTTCGATTTCCCGACGTTCCAAAACGTTTACGCGCTGCCGCAGGGAGAACATCTGGGTTTGCAACGACTGCTCCTGGGGCGGGTTGTAATACTCCTTGGAGCCGTAACCCGGGTAACGTGGGGTCGTGACGTCATCGCGTCGAGGTAGGTGACCGTTCGGTCCACCGGGAGGCGTTTCCAGAGGCTCCGTGTAGTAGTTGGCGTCTCCGTGTCCGTGATCCAAATTTTGTTTAGCCACGTTGTCGTCGTCAATATCTTCCTCGGCGAGAATTATTTTCTCGGGGATTTGCATAATAGAACTTTGTTTAGTAGCGGTGTTCTCTTGCTCCCTCAAGTGACGCAAAGAGGAATCATCTGCGAAGCTTTGGACTTGCTCCTTACCGACTTGTATTCTGTCGGGAACGCGCATTTGGCGTTCTATCTCCGGGTTAAAGACGACAGGATTCATTCCGATAACGGAGGGATGCGGGAGACCGAGTTCGGATGGGTGGGGCACTCGGCGTGGATTAGTTCGAGCGCCGGGGGCGGGGGGGTTGGTGGATGCCATCGGATGGAATCTGCTCTTGTATGTGTCTTCTTACTGTCTTACAGTCTTAGGCCTAGTCTTTCGCTTATTTAGTATCTAGTACCCGGTAGGCCCTATCAGATTATATTGGTATCAGAAAATGGACAGTTCTGCAGTTGAATTCCGGTATGTACCATAACCATACTGCCATACCAACCAACTACAGAACTACAACTGGTACCTACGGTACCGGTACATAAATACATACACTGCAGTACAGCAGTACGTTACAGTCTGACAGTTGTTCATTAGGGGGGTCCAAAAAAATATTTTTTTCCGAATTTCAACTCGGGAGCAGTTCGCACATCTGGGGCGGTATTCATAGAGTTAGTATTAGTTACAGCTACTTAGTGACAGCTTTTAGTAAGAGCTGCAACTATGTTTAGTAAGAGCTATCTGTTACTAAAAACAACTGATTTTAGTAAGAGCATTGACTTAACTTAGTTTCAACTAACCCTTAAAAAATATCAGTATTCATAAACTGTTACTAAACTTAGTTCTAGCCTATTAGTACCAGTACCGGTACTTTAACTTATGTGTATCAAAAAGCTTTCAGTTTCAACTTAAGGACGGTAGTTATGCCCTGCATGTCTCTATGTTTACTGTTTTACTAGTATTTGTAGCCTACATTAAACCCATTAATTTTATTGGTCACTAAAACAATTCCTGTTTTCCAGTAAATTTTTTTCGTTATCAAATATATATTTCCACATATACATTCCCATATATATATATTATCACTAAAATATATTTTTGAATAATCAAAAATAAATCTGTTACGGCCTGTTGTAATAAAATCCCTTCATTATTTAGGTTAGAATAACGTGGCACTGTAAGCTGCCCTTTCCCACATTTTAGCAATAATTTATAATTAATAGATTTAATGTTAATTAATAGATTTTAGTGGAAACTGAATATTTTAGTGATTTCCTGTAAAAATTTTAGTGAAAAAGTATTATTTTTAGTCAGTAAGTAAGGCGATAAATCAATTGGCTACCATTATCGAATACCATTATTTACATTCGGTAATAGAGATGAAAATAATGAAGTGGGAACGCTACCGCTTTTTCATCTTGCGAAAGTTCGCCAATGGTAGAATTCTTTAGCGAAACACATTTTCAATGGACGCGGAACGTTCGGGAGCAATCTCACCATTCAAGAATGTACGCTAAAATTTGCAAATTTAAGTCGGATATATGTTTAAAAAACAAAAAGCTTTATGACGTTACATTTGACAGTTTCTCTGCAACAACACATTTGCAATGAACACAGAATGCTAGAAAAACAAGAGAGAGTATAATGTGGCCAGAGTCATCAGTAACATAATAACCATACTGTATGTATGAAGGCCAACATAGAATAAGTAAGCGTTCTTACCAACTTAGTCACATCTTCATGTGACAAGAAATTTAAGTTACATCTAATACTAACTTAAGTAAGACTAAAGTCTATGAATACGAGTTTAGCAACAACTAGTACTAAATACGTTAGTAATAAGTACCACCAACTTCTCTGAATACCGAATTAATACAAGCACTTACTAACTTGCTGTGAATAGGTCTAAGTTCCTACAGTAGTTAGTCACATTTATGAATACCGCCCCCTCAGGTCATCAAATGGGTCCAAACTTCGATAGATACCAACATTTTGATTTGGGGATGACAGGAAATATTCCCACCGGCACAAGGCCATTTCCCACTCTTATGCTTTGGCGCAAGTGCGTCATATTCCCAGTTTTTATGATGATCAACTTATAGTATTCCTATACTGCATTGATATTATGCTCTTTAGAACCGCAATGACCGATTTAGTTGGTGTAGACACCTTCAAAACAATCATAAGAGCGAATAGTTTTTAAGATATTGCAGATAATGTGAAGTCCGGCATAAGTCAACATTAGCGCCTTGATGCCATATTGACAAATACACTAAAATTGATACAATTCACACATAACTGCAATGCTCAATTTAGGGGATGTTGACACTCTAAAAATATGAGTTGGTGATTAGTATTCGGTTAGAGTTATTGTTAAACTTTTTTTAAACGTTCTTTTAGTCTTAGAGTCTACTCTAGGCCTATTTTAATTCAATATTATTTTTTGATGGAAGAGTAGGTAATATTATTGCAAAAAACTTAATTTTATTGAAATTTATATTTGTTGTTAAACTTTCTGATGTTATATAACATCAGAAAGATTAACAACAAATATAACTTTTATTGTGTATTTCACTTTGCAGTACCCCATGTGAAGGAAGAACTATAGGTTTTCACGAAAAACCGCAGATAGGAAGACTTTCGACGCAATAAAAATTCATCCCTCTTCAGGGGGAAATCGACTCAAATAACAGCTGATGAAACTCAACAGTAAAACAGTAACCTGTTCTATTGACTCTCGTTTATTGTTGTGTTTAGATTAACTAACATGCCACTGCAAAGCAAACTGCTTCTTTCCCCAAATTGACAATTTAACATTGGGAGCGAGATATTAATTCGCCAAGATGGGATTTGCATCCAGTTTCCAACTGTCTAAAAAATCGAGGTTACGAGGTTCGAGGGCTGAATAAAACCAAAACAATAAACAAATTATGTAGTATCTGAACGGGTTATAAGGAAGATAAGCGACCCTTCATAAAGATAAATTAAAAAAAAGACGTAGTCTTCATATATAAAATGCCTATCAGCAGAGTCGACCAAATGTGAAAACCTGCGAAAAAAATTGTATTACATTCGAATTTCATCTCACAAAAACATAATTGGCTAAAGAAAAGCTATTTTAATGATTGCATTACATAATGTGCAGACTAGACTAGTCGGGCGGCCTGACTATATGCGTACCTTCAGTGCATAAAACTAACCTACTGTATCTGTGGGAACAGCCAATTAGTGAGCTCTTATCATTTCTCTCTATGTACCAGCCGCTATATCTTTGTACTGTATATAACATAAGAAAGCTACTAAAACGTTTCACCGCAATAGCAGTTTGGCAAAGAAGTGCTGGCTGGCCATTGAAATTCTTGGGTAAAGGGGTACGCAGCAATCTTCGCCCGCGAGCAATCTTCGCCCTCAAAACAACAAACTATCGACCGGCGAAAACATTTGCCCAAAGGCAATCTTCGCCCACTAAACAATTATTATTTTGGTTAAAAACAACAGTCTTTGTAACCTGCCCCTTTCCCTCAATTGGTAACTAAAATGGTTATACAGTACTAACACAAATCTTATAGGGCGAAGATTGCCTGCGGGCGAAGGTTTGTTCCGGGCGAAGGTTGGATGCGGGGGAAATTGGACGCCGGAGAAGATTTCCCAGGGGCGAATATTGCACCCAACAGGTCAAGGTTCTGTGGGCTAAACCGAGCTATATAGATTTAAACAGAAATACAGTAGGACATTGTACATTAATATGCCTATAGGCCTACAGTAGATAGGGTATCACATTCCGACAGCCCCCAACAGTTTCAGACAGGGCAGTTTTGAAATGACAGACAGACAGGACTTTGATTTACATTGAAATATTTGAGGTCAGTTTGTCATTTCTTGGACCACTTTTAGAACTTTGAGACACTTTTAATTCTTTGAGAGAATCTCAAAGAGCTGATGCACTTTGAGACACGACTGTATCTTTGACATGTGGGCCTAAACAACTGTAGTCTATTGCTTGTAAAATAATGGAGAGTAGGCCCTACAATGATTAAAGTTGCAGTTTCCAAAAAAAAATTCAAATTCAGTTCATGTTTCAGTTCAAATAAACCACTCCGGTAATTCAGTTACAGTTACCAAAAAAAAAGTTTCAATTTACTTTAAGTTCTAGATTCACCAAACTTTGCAAGTTTTACAGTGCCGGTATATAAATAGATGCTGGAACCCGATTGGTTGATAATGATTTGAAAGTCACCGCCCGATGGCAGCCATTTAATTATTAATCATGAAAATAAAATAACACTTATCCCTGATGCCTCTTTAATGTAAACATGATCTCGCTCGGTATCCGGAAAGTAAATCACTCATTATTTCCAAGCAAAAAAATTCCGATATTCTTCTGTCCAGATGTATTGATTGCATTTCGCACTCGTTGCTATTTTTAGAAAAAATAATTCACTTTCCAATACTTTGTTTTGTATTTTATTAAGTAATAATTAACAGAAGAAATCAAATTAAATTAATTTTTTTAAAAACTGTGTTTACAAACACTGCAATCATTGTACTTGTATCATTGTACTATACTTCTTTTTTTCCTAATATATAAAATATACTTTCATTTTTAAATGTTAGAGAATTCCAATTCAGTTCTATTTCCATTATCAGTAAAGTATCCAGTTTCAGATATAGTTCCAGTTTTAGTTTAAAAAAAAAAAAGTTTCAGTTCAGAAAAAATTCTAAAAAAAATTCAGTTTTAGTTCGCAGCACTAGTCTACAGTAGACACGGTCGGAACACCATGACCTTGGAACATTAATAATATCTTCAGTTTTCTGTGGAAATCAGTTCTAATTCCAGCTTCAGTTTAAAAAAAGTTTCAGTTTGGAAAAGATGCCAAAGACAATTTCTGATCAAAAGATCAATTTCGATTTTTCCTTTAGTTCACAGCACTAGCCTAGACCCGGTCGGAACACGAAGAACTTGGAACAATTAAAATCGCCACATAAACTAATAATAATAAAGGAAGTAACTATTGTTCCCTACATATTGTAATTTAACCTTAAGACTTATGGACAGAGTTGATGTGGGTCTTTAGATTGCCTTGCCGACTGAATCCTTTATTACAATAGCGGCACTTATGTTTGATATGTTTATGGATAAAGTTGACATGTCGTTTTAGATTGCTTTTTGTTCCAAATGATTTCCGAAAATCAAAGCAGCTGTACTTGATATCTTTATGAAAGTAGTTGACATGAGTATTTAGACAGCCTTGCTGGCTGAATTCTTTATTACAGTACAATAACCGAACGTATAATTTAATTATGAAAGCTATTGATATGAGTGTTTAGACGGCCTTGCTGGGTGAATTTTTTATTACTGTACAATAGCGACATTTATGTTTGACATCTTTATGGACAGAGTCGACATGTTGTTTTAGAACGGCTTTTGTAGCAAATGATTTTCCACAATCAAAACACCTACTGTACACCTGATATCTTTATGAATGTAGTTAACATGGATGTTTAGCTTGCCTTGCTGGCTGAATTCCTTATTACAGGTACAATAACCGCACTTATGTTTGTGAAGTTTATGGGTAGCGTCAACATGCATCTTTATATAATCCTTGCGTCTAAAACGTTTCTCACAATAATCGCATTTATATTTCTTTTTGACTTCTTTATGAACGGATTTTATAAGTTGCTCTAAATGTCCTTTGTCATTAAATAATACATTACAAAAGAAGCAGTAACTGGTACCTGAAGAAAATACCAACTCCCCAATAGTTTTACTAGAAATATCTGATTCTGTTGTTGCACTACTGATTGTCGGTTCAGTAGTTCTGTAAAGATCAACGTTGTCACGAGAGGAACCAGCAACGTTAAATTGTTCTTTAAAAGTTAGAGTTTCTGCTAATGACTCAGAAAATAAAAAACAACCTTCAGATTTTACACTGATAAACTGCAACCCAGAAGCAGATTGATGACCATGAATGTCTGCATCTTCAGTTTCAATAGGCCTACCATACGAACAATTTGGGCTGTCGTTTTCCCGTTTTTCGACAACAAGAGAATCTCCAGATGGTTCATAAGAAATATCTTCGTCATCTAGTAGGGCAATTCCATCGTTACGGACTCACATTCGAACGAAATTTTCGAATTTTTTTTTCGAAAATTTTAAATTTTATTTTCGAATTTGACATATTTAATTAACAACTTTACAAAAGAAATAACAATTAGCTATGGTGGCTGATGGATTAATGGTACATCTTTACTTTGACTTATAAAAAAGAGTTGTATCTCATTTGATTCATAGGATATTGTAAATATAGTGCCCGTTACGGACTCAAATGCAAATGGACAAAGAAAAATTACACAATTTTATTTTGACAAATTCTCTTGAAATGTTTAACGCCACACGTTATAACTTTCACAATTCGAGGTAGATACATCAAATTTTGTAAATTTGTAAGTTAATAGCAGAAACATATGGTGGTAAACCTCATTTATAGAGAAATTGTTCGTTACGGACTCACAGAAAAAATTGTTACGGACTCACACTTGAAATCGTTATGCACTCGTTATATTGTTTTGACAAAAAGAGCAACGACCAATGAATGTTTATGGTATTTATTCAATAAAGATCTTTATTACTCATATATACCTTTCACAATGTACCTTAAGAATCACTATTAGATATATCTTTAGTATTGTTCATGAAGTTATAAAGGTACATCATATCTATGAGATTGAGTAGGCATATTTGGTGTGTGTATAGTAATCCTATAAGTTCATATGACCATAATTTGTTAAAATGACCAATTTCTAGTTCTTTAAAAACATAAATACCACGTTCACGGAAAATTTTTTATACTGGAAAATAAATTTTGACCAGTATTTCGATGTATCACTGTACTTAAGTTATTCCACCTTGGCGTAGTTGGTTAAATCGGTGGCATTGAAATCACATCTCTCCTTGGGTCGTGGTTTCGATCCCATCGTGGGGGCTAGGGTAGTTTTCGTTTCGGCACGAATACTTTAAAGACAATAAAGATACTTATTAGCTATGGCGCATCTCTTCCTTCCGTAAATGGTAGCTAAATGAGTACTAGAGTATCCTTTGGGGAATATACAGTAGGTCTGGGGGGACCGCACTGGTAATAATTATTGAGACTTTGTGCGTAATCCCTGGCCTAACGGACGATTTTTTTTGTATCACAATCCATCATTCGCTCACTCGTTTCATGAAATCTTGAGGAACTTCGAGGGTATCATACTTACCATCTTGGTCAGTAATTTCTGTCATTCGTGATATACCGGTATGCCGTTTGGCCCTTTCGGCACCAGAAATGTGAGTATTATACGTAAGAGACATGATTAAACGGGCGCAATGAAGAATGTCGTACATTAGGATGATGTATGAATGAATACGTTCGAATAAGAGGAGCTGAATACTTTCAGTTTACATAGTGAATAATGTTTAAAAAAAAAATGAATGATTCTTACCTAACCTACCGCATGGTGAGTCCATAACGAACAATGTGTGAGTCCGTAACGCTGTTCCTAAACGTTTCAGCTGCAATACAGACCATAGAGACCTAATGGATGGTTTTGATTGGTTGTAAACCCAAAGGAAAAATGATTATCAGTGCAATATACAGTACATGCGGGGTGTACTCCAAATTAAAACTTTAAGTACTTTTCGTTACGGACTCACATAATTCTGTAGGCAAAATCTAAAATTTTTGAAACTTTGAATACACATTGCTATACGCTGTCAATATTCAAATTTGTATCATCAATAACTTCTAATAAATGTTTGCCCTGTACAGGGACAACATCTACTCCAAAGGAAAAATTGTTGTGATCCTCGATGGGACATGATCTGTAAACGTTGTTCTCTTGTTTAACTTCAAGAGAATACCGGCACCGGCACCGGCACCAGTAGATTTATCTTTTAATACATTATGTTGATTCATCCGAACGTAATCCTACACGAAGTGGGGCCTTCGCGCAGCACGTGACTTAATTATACTTAGTTATACATTTCGCCCTCTAGCGGCAGACTGGAGGACTCCAGACCGTTTACTGCCCACCAAAGACTCAGGCCGACTTCTACTACATATCTGCTACGTTTCAGCTTGAACGGATCATAAATAACGAGATGGGAGAAAGATTTCACTTTCAAACATTTCGCCCTCTAGCGGCAGACTGAAGAACTGCACACGGATTAGCCTTCAATTCAATTCAATTCAATTCCTTCTTTCAAAGTCACAGCTAATGGTCTAGTACATATCTGCCAAATTTCAGCATAAATGGATTAAAAGCAAAGAAATGGGAGGACATTTAACGTTTAGACATGTGGCCCTCTAGCAGGAGACTATTGCTCTGATGGTGTCTGAAAGTCTCTCAAACGTCTCAACTTTAGCTCATATTGATACCTACAAATTTTCAACTTGGCAGCTTTAAATCCGACAAAGTTATTAGCATGTCAAAATCGTAACGACGACAACGATTTCACTTTCAGACCTTTGGCCCTCTAGCGGCAGACTGGAGAACTGCAGATGGATTCGCCTCCTTTGAAAGTCACAGCTAATGGTCTAATACATATCTGCCAAGTTTCAGCTTAAACGGATTAAAAGCAAAGAAATGGGAGGGCATTTAATGTTTAGACATGTGGCCCTCTAGCGGGAGACCATTGCACTGATGGTGTCTGAAAGTCTCTCAAAAATCTCAACTTTTGCTCATATTTGACGAATGTATATGTGGGGTTGCGCATTAACAATGGAGTGACATGCGGTCAAGTATAACGTATGTGTATTCAGATATTATAAGTAGAGCAAACCAAGCATTAGGCCTAGATGAAAAGGGCAGTACAGAATTCAGAAGGCAGTATAAGTACTGGAATACTATACATACTTACTTCCTGGTTTCCATAGGTTGCCAAGCAACGAAAGGCGTTGTTAAGCAACGATATAAACAACTGAGTTTGTGGTATGAACTAAGTACGCCTAGAATAACTAAGTACGCCTAGAATAAACTGTCACCGCACATCGGTGAAAAAATAAACGGTTTTCCTAGGCTGCCAAGCAACGGAAAGCGTTGCTAAGCGACGATATAAACAGATGAGTTTGTGGCATGAACTAAATAAATGGTTACATAATTCGTATTATTGGGCCATGTAAAATGGAGTTGCGTTTGGGTATAAATTGTCTACATGTATTATTTCGGGAAACCATAGTATTGAGGGGGTCGGACTGTGCGTCCGGAACGAGTGGCTGGTTTCGGCGGTTGGGTCGGGGTCTCGGGGGTTGGTGAAGCGATCTCGGCCCAGGTCGGGGGTGCTTCCGGGGGCGGAGTCGCTGGTTCCGGTACATGTAGGGGCGCGGTGGGCGGACTCGGACTCGGAGTCGGTGTGGTGGCCCCTCCTTCCGAGGTGGTGCGGGGTCGGAGGAAGACTCGGTTGCGTCGGAGTACGCTGCCACTCTCCTGGCGGACCATGTAGTCGTGGTTCGGGAGCGCTTCGACGACTACGCCTTGGCCCGTCCAACGCTTGGTGATGGTATTCTGGACGAGGACAGGTGTCCCTATGGATATAACACGGAGGGGCCGAGTGCGGAGGTCGTAGGCCGCACGTAGGCTGCGTTTGGATTTTTCGGCGACCTCGTCCAGTTGTTGGAAGCTCCTCCTCCATTTGGGGTCGAATGAGGAGGAATGTGCCGGCAGGGCTTCCCGTATGTTGCGCCCATACAGTAGTTCTGCAGGCGAGCGCCCGCCGTATCGCGGAGTATTCCGAAACGCGAGTATACCTTGCGCGATTCCGTCGACATCGTGGTTGGTCCCTCGAACGATTCGTTTCATCGCTTTCACGGCGGCTTCGGCACGGCCGTTGGTGCGGGGGAGGTATGGGGACGATGGGTCGAAGTGGACCCCCCAGTTTTTAAGGAAGGTCCTCACCGCCTCTGAACCGAACTGGGGGCCGCCGTCGGGATGGAACTCCTGGGGGACGGCGGTAGCTAGAAATAGACGTCGGAGGTTCATGATGATGGCAGCCGAGGTTGTATCGGAACCAAGTCGGAACAAAGTGGGCCAACCGGTGTATTCGTCGGTAGCGACCATGTAGTTCGTGCTGTCCGCCACGAATAGGTCGGCGTGGACCCTTTGGAACGGCCGAGTGGCCTCGGGGTGTCGTTGGAGGGGTTCCGGTGCTTGGGACGGTAGTGACGACTGACAGGATTGACAGCTCTCGATGGTGACCGCAATGTCGTTCGAAATGGTCGGCCACCAGACCGACCGACTTGCGCGCTCACGGGTCTTGTTGAGGCCCTGGTGGGCGGCGTGGAGTAGTCGGAGGGTGTTGGAGCGGAGTTCCTTCGGGATGTAGATCCGCGGCCCGTGGAGGATGACGCCAGCGTGTACCATGAGGTCCGTGCGGTGCTGGAAGTAGGGTCGCAGGTCGTCGTTGGTAATGTTATGACGTGACGTCGGCCAGCCGTCCCGGATCGTGGCGAGGAGAGCCGTGTAGATCGGGTCGACGGCGCCGGCGGCTCGGAGTTCGTCGAGTCGGGCGTCGCGGGCGTCGAGTGTCTGCGCTGTCTCAGCGAGAGCCGCCGAGACGATGAACTCGCGGTCGTTGTTGTCGTCGGCCGCGAGGACGAGGTCATCCCGAGTGGGTTTATTTCGCGGCGAGCGGGAGAATGCGTCGGCGACCAGGTGCCGGGATCCTTTCTGATGGCGGGCAGTGAAGTTAAACCGCGATAGAGCCGTTTTTAATTTTAAGAGACGGTCATTTGAGACCTGGTCGAGCCGTCTATCATTCAGGATGGGT
Source organism: Nemertoderma westbladi (assembly GCA_032718475.1). Classification (NCBI taxonomy): domain Eukaryota; kingdom Metazoa; phylum Xenacoelomorpha; order Nemertodermatida; family Nemertodermatidae; genus Nemertoderma; species Nemertoderma westbladi. The sequence continues at coordinate 71,231 of JAUCBJ010004109.1, forward strand.
ATGAGGGGGCTACAGTCCGTGACGAGGTCGAAGTGGTTTAGCCCATCCAGGAAGTAGCGGCACTTGTGTGCCGCCCAGGCCGCTCCGAGGGCCTCCAGTTCGGCCATCCCGGACCAGTTAGCCTCGTGTTTGGCGAGGGTCCGAGAGCCGCACTGGATGGTCAGCCAGCGGTTTGGAGTCGGGTCCCATTGGCGTAGGAGGAATCCAAGGCCATTGAGTCGAGAGGCGTCTGTCAGCAGTTCGGTTTTCCTGTTGGGGTGGAAGCCGGAGAGGTAGAGTGGGCTGGACAGTGCTGATCGGGTGGACTCGAAGGCGGTCTGGTGTTGTGGCAGCCAAACCCAGGTGGTGCGGTCCGTGTTGAGGCTGCGCAGTGGCTCGACGTGTTGGGAAATCTCCGGAGTCGAGTTTCCCAACTGTTGTGCGAGGCCGAGGAAGGACCGGAGTTCGCGACGGTTGGTTGGAACCGGAAAGTTACGGAGGTCGTCAGTGAGGGATGGGTCGATCCGGTAGTTGCCGTGACTGACGAGGTAGCCTCCGAAGCGGACTTCGGGGCGGCAGTATTGGACCTTGTCCGTGTTTATTGATATGTTGGCGGCGTCGCAGGCTGCTAGAACGCGAGCGACTGCTTCCGGGTGTTGTTCGGCTGTCTCCGTGTGGATGATGACATCCTCCACGATCCGTCCGATGTCGGGAATCCCATGGAGTGCTCGGGCCATCCTCGCGTTGAACACATCCGAGCTTCCGTGCCACCCCATGGGCATCCGCCGGTAGCGGAAACGGCCACGTGGGGTGGCGAAGGTAGTGAGGCGGCGGCTGGCGAGGTCAAGACCCACCTGGTGGAAGCCCTTCAGGCCATCGAGGACGGTAAAGTACCGGGCCGAGGTTGGGATTTTGGAAACGACGTGGAATGGGGAGTCGGAGAAGTAGCTCGGGCGAACCGTAGCTTTATTAAGTTCGCGTAGATCGACCGTTATGCGAACTTTGTTGGGGTCGCTCTTTTTGCGTGTAACGACCATCGGGCTGAGCCACTCGCCCGGGTTATTCTCGTCTCCGGCGGGTTCCAGTATACCCATGGCGATCTGGGTGTCGAGTTCCTGGTTGAATGCCGCCTCCATGTTGACGGGGATGGTTCGATTAGTGTAGCATTGGTTAGGTCGGGCGCCAGGGATGAGTTTGATTGTTATTTCCCCGCCGGTCATTATGCGACACTGCCCTGAGAGTGGGCGGGGAAAGCGGCGTTCGAGCGCTTCCCAGTCGGCGTTGGCGGACGCCACTGGGGGTATGGTGGTGGCTTGTGGATCGGTAGAGGGGGGCGGGGGGGTGGCCGGCGTTATCGGGGCGATGGCTGGCCCGGTCGGTGCCGGTTTATTGGTGGCTTTGGTTGGTAACGGCGTTGCAGTGGGCTTGGTTTGCTCTGAATATGAGTAGTTCGTTGTCGCCGTGAGGTCGCCACCGCGGAGTATCGGGCTCCGCAGGATGCCCAAGGTGAAGCACGCCCGTCGGGAGAGGAGGGGCTGTTGGAGTCCATCGAGAACCCACAGGTCTGTAGTGCAGACAGTTCCGAGGGTGGCGCATCGAAGTGTGGCGTTAAATATGTCTTTAAGCGACCACCCATCGCGGCTCCCATTGGCAAGGCGGGGGGCCTGAGGTGTATCGGAGTCTCGGTGGTTCGTCATTGGTTCGCCGTCGGGGTGGCGGAGGTTCTCGAGGCGACCACCGAACGCCCTGAAGGTTCGCCATGGGATAGTGGACACATTAGCTCCAGAATCGGGCAGGAATTGGAGTTCGGGGATTCCGTGTGAGGGGTTCTTGGTGACCTGGAATCCGATGGTCACTGTCTCTAGGGATTCGAGTCTCTCGGTGGCGGAGACGGCTGGGATGGCTCCAAAGTCGAGTCCCTCCAGGATTGTCGACCATATTTGGGCGTGGCTGGCGGACTCTGGGGCATTCCGGGCATTGTCTGGTACCCAATCGGTTGAGTTTGTCTTTGGGTTGTGAGTGGGGCGGTTGCGGCACATGCGGTCGTAATGGCCGACCAGGTTGCAGTGCCGGCAGTGCGCCGCAGCACCCGGGCAACGTTTACCTGCCAGGTGAGGGGGATATCCACATTGCTGGCACTTCGAGTTCAACCGTTCCTTGGGCGGTGGCTGCGTGCGTCGCGGTGTCGCTCCGATGCGACTGGCGACTGCAGAAGGAATGGGCGAGGGGTGGGCAAGGGATGCCGCGTCTTTGCGGGCTGCCCAGACGGCTTGTGCTAGTCGGAGTGCGTCGCCGATAGGAAGCCGCAGGAGTTGCTCGGTAACCTCCTTATCGACGAATCCGGACGTGAATTGGTCCAGGAGGCGGTCCTCCGTGTGGGCTTCCTTGGTTGCGAGGGGGGCGAAGTCGCACTTGGTAGCTATATCGCGTAGGGCAACGAGGAACGATTCCGGACTCTCTTCCGGAAGACGGTGGCGTCGGGCCAGCTGTTGACGGTAAACGCGTTTGTTGGTTCCGCCGTCGATGTGCTGACCCAACCAGTTAATCACGGTCTCCGAGTTCGCGTTTTCCGCTGCGGTAAGGGCGAGCCCCTTGACGACGGCGTTAGTCGCGCAAGAGAACGCTGTTGTGAGGGCAGCGCGGCGTAGACGGAGAGTGGATCGGTTGAGGTCTTCGGTTACAACGGCGACTGGAGGTGTAGCCGGGTCGGACACGTACAGGTTGAGCAGACCCGAGGTGGCGAGGAAGGCGTCCCATTCATCTTTCCATAGTTCCCAAGTTGTCCTTTCGGATTCGATGTCGAATGCGGGTGGGGAGCTGCGCAGGACGAAGATGTGAGGGTTGCGTGGGTCCGTCGCCATGTCGGGTGCGGTAGTTAAATGGACGTCGGTGGGTCCGGATTATCCGCGTGTTCAGAAACGCTGCGCCATGACGAATGTATATGTGGGGTTGCGCATTAACAATGGAGTGACATGCGGTCAAGTATAACGTATGTGTATTCAGATATTATAAGTAGAGCAAACCAAGCATTAGGCCTAGATGAAAAGGGCAGTACAGAATTCAGAAGGCAGTATAAGTACTGGAATACTATACAATATTGATACCTACAAATTTTCAACTTGGCAGCTTTAAATCCGACAAAGTTATTAGCATGTCAAAATCGTAACGACGACGACGACGACGACGACAACGACGACGACGACGACAACGACGACGACGACGACGACAACTATTTGCATAAATTGACCCACCCCCTAACAGTGTCAATTCGCTAAGGCTCCGCCAACTTCGTGGCTCGCCCCACAATGAAAATCGAAAAATCTGAAAGTTCAAGAACATTTTAGTATTATTTACAGACTTTCGAAGGTACTTATGAAGTGCGTGGCCAACATTTTGAGATTCATCTTTATTTTTATAGTAGCAGCTAGTTTTTTGCTAATTTTTCTAGTGTTTCTTATTATTGTTCACAGTTCTTTAAGAATTCTAGTATACTTTTGTTTAATATTCTATATTCCAGAGGCTAGTAGTAGTTGTTTTTTTGTAAAAAAAAAAATGTCTTTGCACTATTGGAGAACATTATGAAAGTTCACACGATGAGGGTTTGATGTTTAGTATGCCATGCCATGTATTTGATATACGCAATTGAAAAATAAATAAATAATTTATATTATATACTGTTCTTATGTTATATACTGTTGCAATATTCTGTACATACAGCTAATTTATAGATTATGCGAACTAATAATCTATTTAATGTATAATGAAAAGATCAATTAAAATAAATACAATAAATTAATTTAAATAAAAATACCTAGCTAGTAAAAATTATTTACTAGAGACCTTAAAATTAAAAAAATAAAAATCACTATGAAAATCTTCAAAATGTTGGCCACGAACTTCATAAGTACCACTTTCGAATTCTAGAACATTTTCGTATTATTTACGAATTTTCGAAAATCTCTTATATTTTGTGGACAGAACAATACTACTATTTAGGATATATAACGACTTCAGTATTAAAGGGAAACTCAAAATTTTTGTAAAGCTCTCCTAAAAAACCGCATCAAAATATTTGATAGAACCCGATTTACGAAAGTACTAAAGTAGAGCGGCTGCGGGGCATTCTGGAAGGTGATTGCTTCTCAAAGCCGTAGCTTTACTAAGTTTAAATTATTCGCAGGCGACTTGGTTATCTATCTAGTTCATGGCATGAACGGAACGTGGTCTCAACGATGACGTGTCCTCTACTATGAAGGAAAATATGTTTATTTTTCAACGAATATGAAAAATAATACAGTAATAATATATTTACAAGGCACCTTTTAAGGGCAATAAAACAAGGCGCGCACATACATAGGAGTCGTTATACAACCTTCACTCTGTTTCACAAAACATATAATAAACCGAAAGAAACAATAAAGCATACGACGCTACACCATGTCCTGGAATATAGTGTCGTTATTCAGGTACATGCCCCCCACCCCCCCCAAATTTTTCTACAAATCTTAATGAGATTGCATTAAATTTGAAACAGAGATCTAGTTGCACCTCCCTCCTCGGAGGAGGGAGGTTCAGCGCCCCTGGGTGAGTGCGCCCGGGGGAACACCCCCCCCCCCCCTTGCTACGCCTCTGGATTCAATAGATATTACAGTATATAATGGCAGATTCATATATTTGATTTATAGGTTTTTGCCACCGTAATTTAATACACTGCGGTTTTATTATAAAATATACGTATTTAAAGCTACACGAAGTGGGGCCTTCGCGCAGCACGTGACTTAATTATACTTAGTTATACATTTCGCCCTCTAGCGACAGACTGGAGGACTCCAGACCGTTTACTGCCCACCAAAGACTCAGGCCGACTTCTACTACATATCTGCTACGTTTCAGCTTGAACGGATCATAAATAACGAGATGGGAGAAAAAACATTTCGCCCTCTAGCGGCAGACTGAAGAACTGCACACGGATTAGCCTTCAATTCAATTCAATTCAATTCAATTCCTTCTTTCAAAGTCACAGCTAATGGTCTAGTACATATCTGCCAAATTTCAGCATAAATGGATTAAAAGCAAAGAAATGGGAGGACATTTAACGTTTAGACATGTGGCCCTCTAGCAGGAGACTATTGCTCTGATGGTGTCTGAAAGTCTCTCAAACGTCTCAACTTTAGCTCATATTGATACCTACAAATTTTCAACTTGGCAGCTTTAAATCCGACAAAGTTATTAGCATGTCAAAATCGTAACGACGACAACGATTTCACTTTCAGACCTTTGGCCCTCTAGCGGCAGACTGGAGAACTGCAGATGGATTCGCCTCCTTTGAAAGTCACACAGCTAATGGTCTAATACATATCTGCCAAGTTTCAGCTTAAACGGATTAAAAGCAAAGAAATGGGAGGGCATTTAATGTTTAGACATGTGGCCCTCTAGCGGGAGACCATTGCACTGATGGTGTCTGAAAGTCTCTCAAAAATCTCAACTTTTGCTCATATTGATACCTACAAATTTTCAACTTGGCAGCTTTAAATCCGACAAAATCGTAACGACGACGACGACGACAACGACGACGACGACGACAACGACGACGACGACAACTATTTGCATAAATTGACCCACCCCCTAACAGTGTCAATTCGCTAAGGCTCCGCCAACTTCGTGGCTCGCCCCACCTACTGTATAAAATTAAATGAATATAAAATTAACTTGTAGATTTTATTACCTTATCTAATTAATTATACTACAATTACGTATTATACTTATCTAATTTATTTTATACTGTATAATGGGCTGTTTCGGACACAACGCCATATATCGTAACAAGCAGACTAAATGAAAGTTTCTAAAAGTTTCAAAGAATGGGTTTATTTCTATGTTTATTCGCAACAAATGAAGTGTTAAGAACCATGTCATTATAAAGACTACGTATCCACCTCATCTCTCAAATCCTTCAACACTTATTAGAGGAGCCTGGATCCCACCCGGAAATGTGTATTATTAATTATTAAAAATTTAAGTATGGTATTTATGGTAATATAATTATGTTATTTTCATTTGTTCTGTCGCCATTATGTATTATTGCTAGTCTTGCTAATAGTTTGTAACGGAAATAACCCACACTTTCGATGAATGTAAGTGTAACTATAGAGCTACGGGTGGGGTGACAGGGTCTGGTGTTGCACTTTAATACAGAGAGACACCTCCCCACCCACCCTCCTCCCACCATTCAATTCCCAAGTATTTATACAACACCCCTGATATCAAATAGGCAAATATTTGAAGGCTAATATCTCAGTTAATCTTTGATGAAATTAAACCAAACATTGTACAGATGTAGACTGTCTAAAGATTGAAACAGGATTTGCGCCGTGGAACGCAGCAGTTCTCCAGTCTCTCGCTAGAGGGCGAGTAGGCAATACAGTTGAAATAATGGTACCCGACCCTTACCCACTAACGTGTTTCGTTGTTTTTTTTTCCTTTACGCGAGAAGCGGAATAAATGAGAATCATACCATTATATTAATAGAAAGCGACCAGTTTTATTAAGCAAAATCGAAATTATAATACAATTCAATTAATTGACTATGCTAATTAAAATTCTTAATTAATTGCAAATATTGCGCCAATAATAGAACTCATGCTAAATATTGTAAGTAAATAAATAATTGCTGAATATGAATATCTAAGAAAAATTGCATAAAGTTATCACTAATATAATATTTAAAAACAAATACTATAAACTAGAATAGAGTATAACAAAATATTTATTAAAGTATTAGAAAAAAATTAAATATTCTATATATTTAAGTAGCTCATGCACAGAATATATATATATAAATCAACCCATTCCTACAAACTAAAAAATATATATTTGATAATAAAACTGCACTAAATTGATACGCCATTAATCGGCATTACCTGTACATTATAAGGCATTGAAAGTAAAGAAATTAAGTAAAATATTAAAATTGTAGTTGAGGAAGTGATATAGAAGGCAAATTTAATAGCACTATTTAAAATTAATATATTTGGGGGTGGGGGGGGGGGGGGGGGGCATAGCGAATATTTCATCCAGTTGTATTTATTAAGTAAAAAGTAACGAGGTAGAAAATTATATTAATGCTAAAAAACTAATGTAAGATAAACAAACTATCTACAAGGCCACAACATTATTGTATGTGATCACTGCGACAATTTAATGCATAAAGGTTGGAATTCTACTTCCTTTAAATAAATAAAATATGTAGAATCAATTTTCTAAAAAGCACATTATTAATTATTAATTACTAAACTAAAAACCTTAAGTAGTTAGAAAAAAACTGCAATGAACTGATGAGCCGCTATTTAAAACACGAATTTAAATAGTAATAATTTATAGTAGCTAAAATAATGAAACTATTAAATAGTTAGACTTCCGACTCGGTATGACCACCGACCGGGTCCATAAAGCTGTCTACCACCTGTTGCAGATCGGATCTGAGGGTCTCGGGCGAAGGCCCGTCCGTTGTCACGGTTACACTCTCCTCGGGGGGTTCGCCGTCACGTATCACCGTTCGCTTCACCACCTGCCGACGGACCACGATCCTTCGCGTTGTAGTGACGTCACTATCCTCGTCACCTCCGGGGTTCATCGCTCGGCTCACCAACTCTCGGTCTTCCTCGCTGATATCGTCCGCAACCTTCCCATCTTCCAACACAATCTCTCGCTTCAACCCTTCCTTATCGACGAGTATGACCCGGGTTATCTTCCGCTTAGTGTGCTCCACAGTCTCCATGGCGACGCGTTGTTGCATGGCGACGGGGGCAGCGCGGACTGACGTCACAAACGCGCAATCTTCTTCGACGTTGTCCAGAGGTTCCACGGCTCTCCGGAAGGCCTCGTCGTCGGAGCTGGCGGAGGAGCCGGGAGCCGGCGGACACCAGAAGGACCAGTCCACCGCGGCGGCAGAGTCCACTTCGTCTATAAAAGGTTCGTCGTCGAGGGACAGCTGGGGAGCGGTGATGGCGCGTTGGGGGCGCGACTCGGTAAACAGTTCCTCTCCGACCTGCTGGGGGGCGCTGGGTTCCTCGCTGACTCGCAGGGGGACGCTGGGTTCGTCGTATAACACTAGTCTCCCAATGTCGATGTACGCAGGAGACAAGGGGGCCGTCCGTTTTGGTGGATCTGGAGGTAAACCACCCACGACAGAGATATTTAGTTGCTCTGTTGGTGCCGTGTTTAATTTCATATTAATGGAACTCACTTGTGGTGCAATTTCATTCACTTGTTCGTTTTCTTGTAGCGCATATTCGTTTTCTTGTGGCGCATTTTCGTTTTCTTGTTGCACATTCTCCTTTACCTGCGATACAACCTCGTATACTTGGGGTGGTGCCGTGTTTACTGAGGTAGAATCTATTCTAATTGAAGAAGATTCTGTTCTTGTGGTGGAATATTGAGATCGTGTGGATCTCGACTCTATTCTAGCGGATGTCGACTCTGATCTTGTGGAGGTCGACTCTGGTCTTGTGGAGGTCGACTCTGGTCTTGTGGAGGTCGACTCTGGTCTAGTGGAGGTCGACTCTGGTCTAGTGGAGGTCGACTCTGGTCTTCTTGAGGTCGAATCATGTCTTGTGGAGGTCGACTCTGGTCTCGCGACTACTCTAGGTGGAGCCATCATTGCCATCGATGCCCGCCCCCTTGCATCTCTCTCTATTGTCTCGTAAGTGATATCATCTATAACCGTCTTCCTAAACTTGAACACCCGTCCCATACAGACAGCGTTGATATCGTCCCGTCCTATGGCGGTGAGGGAGTCACCCAAACGCTTACCAGTCGCCTCCACTCCCTCTCTCTCGGCCCAGTAGTGCAGCATAGCGTAAGCAGCCGCTGCGTGCTCCTTCCCGTACTGGTTCTCTAGATTCTCCACCAACTCCCTCCCCAACCCTAAACGCATCGCCAACGGCTTCCAATCGACGCCAAGGTGTTCCGCGATGCCCTGCAACCGGAACTGCGCCCGCTCGTACGACGAGTTCGGACTCAGACCCAACTCGTTGAGCGAAGCTCGCCGTCGTCGGAGATCCAATGATGCAAAGTTGACGACCAGCGGTCCGATCGGTTGGGAGCCGTCATGCTCAGGGAGCGTCACGTTGAGGCTGCACACCGGCACTGGGGTCTCCTGGCGACGCAACGCAGAACTTCTCGACTCCCGGAAGAAACCCAACCGGCCCGCCGCATCTGTCTCCATGTCCCGAACGCGAAGGAAGAAAGCCAAACGATTCTCCCGAAACGCGAAGAAGTTCAACCGAAGAAGCTCCCCGGATTTAAGAACCGGGACGAGATTTCCGGTACATTCGATAAACTGCGGTTTACCTTCTAGAACTTCGACGTCACGACTTCTCGCGATCTCCTCGAAATGTTCCTGCCGCTCCAATGTTTTATCCACCTTGTCGTCGGTCACACAGAACACGCGCATCCTGGCCTCGTGCGGGTCGTGACGTTTCGCGAAGACCACGAACTTGGCCATGTAGGGCACCGGGACCAACTCCTTGTGGACGAGATGAGCGAACCCGGCGGCGTCGAAGACCCCATCGCCGGGCTGGTTGACCAACCAGAATCGGGCCGATAGATTGGTCTCGAACGAAACCGTGGACCCGTCTGGAACGAAGGATAACGGATTTCTATCGGTGATGTCTTCCCAATGTGAGGCCGAGGTGCCACCAGCAATACTGGAAACAAGTCGCAACGACTTTGGGTTACTCGGGTCAAACCACTTTGGTGTTGGTATGGTAACGATGACGCGCTTATGAAAGCGGCGACGTCTGGGCTCCACCGTTACTACAGGGCTAAACGACAACTGTGACGTCACTGCGTCGTTGACGGCTTTCTTTACGAGGTCATCGCAAACTGGCTGGACTTGCAGCCCTACTGTTATCTCCTTCTTCAATGTTCCTTCAGGAATCGAAACTAATATCTTCGGGACGACGGTGGATGATATAACACCTCCCTCCTCGTCGATTATTTTAGTTTCTTGACGAATTCGCGACACCAATGCAAAATACATCGGGAAACTCTTAGTGATGATTCGAGTAACTCTCGTCGACTGGTTGTCGCCACTCCTCTCATTGTCTGCAATCTCATTATCATCAGAGAAACGAATTGTCTCTAAGATCTCCTCCCGGGTACAGTGCGAGAAGTGTTCGACCCACTGGGAGCCGTCGTTGGATCGCAGCACCACGATCTCGCGCTCGCGACCTCGCAGCGACGCAAAGTGAGGCACCTGCAGCGAGACGGGACCCAATAAGGCCATTCCCGCGGGGGCCATCTCGATAACCCGAGCGGCAAGACCCTCTCCTTCCATTAGCGGCGGGGGAACCGGGAGTCTGTGCCGCTTTACGTAACGACAGGTCACCCTAGTTGGTGCCGCGGCTCGTCCTGTGGGCACCGCAATGCGCACACCGCATTGCCGCGCGCTACACATTGTACCACCTCGCGCGTCAACCATAAAACTTATAAGGAAACCTCCGGCGCGCAATGAACCCGACTGGTAAACATTATCGCTTCCGGTGCTCCCGGACGAATACAAAGCCCTCGTTGCGCCATCGTCAATGTTAAAGAAAACGTCCCCGTAGTAACTCGCGGACAGTCGAGAGGTCCCAGACACCCTGGATAGGTCGCTGGTCCCGCTGTCTGGACGAGAGTCCGTGAGGAACTGCTCGTAGGAGCGGAACGAGTCGGTTGAGGAACGAGGTCTGGAACCGCGTTCCATCGGTGGTGGGAGTGCCAATGTCGGGACCTCGGCTACGCGAATCAGCGGGAGTGAGTCGTCGCCCATCGTCTTTATCTCCTCAGTAGAGACCTCGGGGGGCGCCGCATGCTGGACAACATCTGTCTCATCTTCCTGTATCAACTCATCTTCTTCTACAACCTCGGGAACCTGGAAAAATAATTATAAATAGATTAAATTAAAAGGAATACATTAAGAGTGGAATATGAATTGGAAATTTTTTAGGCTCATTAAGGCAAGGAATACCTGATCACGTAGACCAAGCTGCTGCTTTGTGTGGAATATTTACAACAAATGGCTTTCAAAACCGTGTTTAGAGGGCTATGACACAACAACTGCAAGAAGTCAAAATTTAATTTCATTAAATGAAATTAAACTACTAGTGTCAAGCTTAGGGGAACCAATGAGACACCTCCAATGTAATATAGTGTCCGATTGGAGATGTGTGCATTGTACTCATTTAGGAATCGCGTAATTTTTCTTGAAATTAATATCTCATATCTCTCCAAATAGTACATTGTACTTCACATTGTACTTGACACAGTGAACCCGGCGTAGCATTCTTGTGAATATGCCATCCAGAGATTTGCTGTCCTCCGTAGTTAGAGCCCAGCATGGACTACCAAATAAATTTATTTTAATTTTTTTTCCCATATAGGAGTATTGTAACTATAGTGCTGTTCTAAATAATTGGACCTTAAGTTTCCGATGTATTCTGTGCGACTTACAAATCCTGGAAAGCCTATTCAAGGCTGTCGATGCCTTTCCATTACGTATTCCAAGGTCCTCACCTGACTTCCGGATCCATGATCCCAGGTAACATAAGTCGTCTACATGCTCAGGCATAGCTTTTTTTCTTTCAAAGTTAATTTAAAGTCCCTTCAAAGTCTTCTGTACTAAATGGTATACAAAGTCTTATCCAATTCGTTGCTTGTCCCATAACTAAAAATCCGCGAAACTTTCAGTTTCGTTGAATATAAATTAGTACTGGCAGCGATAAGAGCTTCACCAGTATGTATGGCGTAGGTGAATACATGTTTGTTGGGGCTTCGCGCAGCACGAAGTGAGCAAAGCCTTTAGCATATGGGCACCATTAACGAGTTGTCTGCCGTCTTCAACACAATACTCGTCCTCCTCTTGTGCTTCGTTGCGCTCGTTCGTTTTTGACCAAAGTTCAGATTCTTTCTAAACTTTTGACGGACTACATACATACCAAGTTTCTTTAATTTCATCGAGGAATAACCGAGTTATTAGCGATCAAAAATTTACGACGACGACGAAGACAGTAAACTCGCCAATGGCACCCATATGCTAAGGCTTCGCTCACTTCGTGGCTCGCGCCACAGCTCAATACTTATTAATATTATGAATGAAATAATAATGTGTCTCTGTCATATATACGGTATACTAGACAAATTTACGAAAGTGATAGAAAGTTACAAACCTGTAGTTTCAGTTTTGAAACCAACGTCCACTCGACGTCCGTTGTCGTGACGACCTTAAGCGTATCAATAACCGAAACGTAACCGAACCTGGTGGCCAACGCTAGGGGCGTGACTCCGGGTGTGTTTGCACTGACATTGGGGTCGGCCCCGTGCGCGAGGAGAGTCTCTATCAATGGGAGATGGCCGTGTTGCGCCGCCAAGTGGAGCGGCGTGTACCCGTTGCTCGCAGCAACTGCATTGGGATTGGCCCCGCGACGCAGCAGGAACTCGGCGGCCTGCCGCTTACCGAAGTGCGAGGCTACGTGCAGCGGCGTGTAGCCGGCGTTGGTTCGCGCGTCGATGGTGGCCCCCGCATCCAGTAATGTCTCGCACGCGCCGACTTGGTCCTCCTGGGCCGCCGTGTGCAGCGGACGCAGCCCGTTCTTCGCTGTCGCGTCCACCCCAGCATCCCGCTCCAGTAGTAACTTCATGACTTCGACGTTACCGCCTAGCGACGCTAGATGGAGCGAAGTAAAGCCCCGGTTCGTTCTGATGTCAACATCGACTCCGAAATCTAGTAATTTTTTCGCAATTTCAACCTGCGGAAAACCAGCAAAATACATTACTGTTATATTATACAGCATATTAAGTGCTGATATCAGGTAAAAAGGGATTAAGTTGGACGGGATGACAATCTAGGCAGGTGTTCAGCAAAAATTACATAAATGAAGTGAAGTATGTGAGCATGGATATTATCACTAGAGAAATTTAACTAATATTTCTTCAAAAAGTATAATCTCGCATTTATACTACGTGGTGTTCAAAATTTCGAGCAACAACAAGGATGTCTGAAAGTCAATTACTGAGTCTCTCACCATAGAATAGAAAGACAAGACCCCAGGTCTCATCACCAAACTCAAACCCTGCAACGTGATGCCATTTACAAGTGCCATCTGACCGAACTCCCGGTAATTGTGAAAAATATCGAGAGTAAAAATATCGAGAGTAAAAATATCGAGAGTAAAAATATCGAGAGTAAAAATATCGTGAGTAAAAATATCGAGAGTAAAAATATCGAGAGTAAAAATATCGAGAGTAAAAATATCAAGTGTTGAAAAATATCGAGAGTAAAAAGATCAAGAGTAAAAAGATCAAGAGTAAAAAGATCAAGAGTAAAAACATCGATAGTAATAATATCGAGAGTAAAAATATCGTGAGTAAAAATATCGAGAGTAAAAATATCGTGAGTAAAAATATCGAGAGTAAAAATATCGAGAGTAAAAATATCGAGAGTAAAAATATCAAGTGTTGAAAAATATCGAGAGTAAAAAGATCAAGAGTAAAAAGATCAAGAGTAAAAAGATCAAGAGTAAAAATATCGAGAGTAAAAATATCGAGAGTAAAAATATCGAGAGTAAAAATATCGAGATTAAAAATATCAAGTGTTGAAAAATATCGAAAATATCGACAGTAAACATATCGAGAGTAAAAATATCGAGAGTAAAAATATCGAGATTAAAAATATCAAGTGTTGAAAAATATCGAGAGTAAAAAGATCAAGAGTAAAAAGATCAAGAGTAAAAACATCGATAGTAATAATATCGAGAGTAAAAATATCGTGAGTAAAAATATCGAGAGTAAAAATATCGAGAGTAAAAATATCGAGAGTAAAAATATCGAGAGTAAAAATAACGCGAGATGAAAAATATCGAAAATATCTACAGTAAACATATCGAGAGTAAAAATATAAAGAGAAAAAATATCGAGAGTAAAAATATCGAGAGTAAAAATATCGATAGAAAAAATATCGAGAGTAAAAATATCGAGAGTAAAAATATCGAGAGTAAAAATATCGAGAGTAAAAATATCGAGAGTAAAAATATCGAGAGTAAAAATATCGAGGGTAAAAATATCGAGAGTAAAAACATCGCGAGATGAAAAATATCGAAAATATCGACAGTAAACATATCGAGAGTAAAAATATCGAGAGTAAAAATATCGAGATTAAAAATATCAAGTGTTGAAAAATATCGAAAATATCGACAGTAAACATATCGAGAGTAAAAATATCGAGAGTAAAAATATCGAGATTAAAAATATCAAGTGTTGAAAAATATCGAGAGTAAAAAGATCAAGAGTAAAAACATCGATAGTAATGATATCGAGAGTAAAAATATCGTGAGTAAAAATATCGAGAGTAAAAATATCGAGAGTAAAAATATCGAGAGTAAAAATAACGTGTATTGAAAAATATCGAGAGTAAAAATAACGCGAGATGAAAAATATCGAAAATATCTACAGTAAACATATCGAGAGTAAAAATATCGAGAGTAAAAATATCAAGAGAAAAAATATCGAGGGTAAAAATATCGAGAGTAAAAATATCGAGAGTAAAAATATCGAGAGTAAAAATATCGAGAGTAAAAACATCGAGAGAAAAAATATCGAGAGTAAAAATATCGAGAGTAAAAATATCGAGAGTAAAAATATCGAGAGTAAAAATAACGTGTATTGAAAAATATCGAGAGTAAAAATAACGCGAGATGAAAAATATCGAAAATATCTACAGTAAACATATCGAGAGTAAAAATATCGTGAGTAAAAATATCGAGAGTAAAAATATCGAGAGTAAAAATAACGTGTATTGAAAAATATCGAGAGTAAAAATAACGCGAGATGAAAAATATCGAAAATATCTACAGTAAACATATCGAGAGTAAAAATATCAAGAGAAAAAATATCGAGAGTAAAAATATCGAGAGTAAAAATATCGAGAGAAAAAATATCGAGAGTAAAAATATCGAGAGTAAAAATATCGAGAGTAAAAATATCGAGAGTAAAAATAACGTGTATTGAAAAATATCGAGAGTAAAAATAACGAGAGATGAAAAATATCGAAAATATCTACAGTAAACATATCGAGAGTAAAAATATCAAGAGAAAAAATATCGAGAGTAAAAATATCGAGAGTAAAAATATCGAGAGAAAAAATATCGAGAGTAAAAATATCGAGAGTAAAAATATCGAGAGTAAAAATATCGAGAGTAAAAATAACGTGTATTGAAAAATATCGAGAGTAAAAATAACGAGAGATGAAAAATATCGAAAATATCTACAGTAAACATATCGAGAGTAAAAATATCGTGAGTAAAAATATCGAGAGTAAAAATATCGAGAGTAAAAATATCGAGAGTAAAAATAACGTGTATTGAAAAATATCGAGAGTAAAAATAACGCGAGATGAAAAATATCGAAAATATCTACAGTAAACATATCGAGAGTAAAAATATCGAAAGTAAAAATATCGAGAGTAAAAGTATCGAGAGTAAAAATATCGAGAGTAAAACTATCGAGAGTAAAAATATCGAAAGTAAAAATATAGAGATTAAAAATATCGAGAGTAAAAATATCGAGTGTTGAAAAATATCGAGAGTAAAAATAACGTGTATTGAAAAATATCGAGAGTAAAAATAACGCGAGATGAAAAATATCGAAAATATCTACAGTAAACATATCGAGAGTAAAAATATCGTGAGTAAAAATATCGAGAGTAAAAATATCGAGAGTAAAAATATCGAGAGTAAAAATAACGTGTATTGAAAAATATCGAGAGTAAAAATAACGAGAGATGAAAAATATCGAAAATATCTACAGTAAACATATCGAGAGTAAAAATATCGTGAGTAAAAATATCGAGAGTAAAAATATCGAGAGTAAAAATATCGAGAGTAAAAATAACGTGTATTGAAAAATATCGAGAGTAAAAATAACGCGAGATGAAAAATATCGAAAATATCTACAGTAAACATATCGAGAGTAAAAATATCGAAAGTAAAAATATCGAGAGTAAAAGTATCGAGAGTAAAAATATCGAGAGTAAAAGTATCGAGAGTAAAAATATCGAAAGTAAAAATATCGAGAGCTAAAAATATCGAGAGTAAAAATATTGAGAGTAAAAATATCGAGAGTAAAAATATCGAGAGTAAAAATAACGTGTATTGAAAAATAACGCGATTAAAAAATATCGAGAGTAAACATATCGAGTGTTGAAAAATATCGAGAGCTAAAAATATCGAGAGTAAAAATATCGAGAGTAAAAATATCAAGAGTAAAAATATCGAGAGTAAAAATAACGTGTATTGAAAAATATCGAGAGTAAAAATAACGCGAGATGAAAAATATCGAAAATATCTACAGTAAACATATCGAGAGTAAAAATATCAAGAGTAAAAATATCGAGAGTAAAAATATCGAGAGTAAAAATATCGAGAGTAAAAATATCGAGAGTAAAAATATCGAGAGTAAAAATAACGTGTATTGAAAAATATCGAGAGTAAAAATAACGCGAGATGAAAAATATCGAAAACATCTACAGTAAAAATATCGAGAGTAAAAATATCGAGATTGAAAATATCGAGAGTAAAAATATCGAGAGTAAAAATATAGACATTAAAAATATCGAGAGTAAAAATATAGAGATCAAAAATATCGAGAGTAAAAATATCGAGTGTTGAAAAATATCGAGAGCTAAAAATATCGAGAGTAAAAATATTGAGAGTAAAAATATCGAGAGTAAAAATATCGAGAGTAAAAATAACGTGTATTGAAAAATAACGCGATTAAAAAATATCGAGAGTAAAAATATCGAGTGTTGAAAAATATCGAGAGCTAAAAATATCGAGAGTAAAAATATCAAAAGTAAAAATATCGAGAGTAAAAATATCGAGAGTAAAAATATCGAGAGTAAAAATAACGTGTATTGAAAAATATCGAGAGTAAAAATAACGCGAGATGAAAAATATCGAAAATATCGACAGTAAACATATCGAGAGTAAAAATATCGAGAGTAAAAATATCGAGAGTAAAAAATATTGAGAGTAAAAATATCGAGAGTAAAAATATCGAGATTAAAAATATCGAGAGTAAAAATATCGAGTGTTGAAAAATATCGAGAGCTAAAAATATCGAGAGTAAAAATATTGAGAGTAAAAATATCGAGAGTAAAAATATCGAGAGTAAAAATAACGTGTATTGAAAAATAACGCGATTAAAAAATATCGAGAGTAAAAATATCGAGTGTTGAAAAATATCGTGAGTAAAAATATCAAGAGTAACAATTTTTTTAATAAGGGTTGTATGATAATTTTTTTCCTAAAAATGGTCTAGAATAAAAAAATGTGCGTGTGCATATGCAAAAAAAAAACGTTGACCAAATTGCAGCAAATGAAAATTTATAGAACTCTCTCCATATCAAAATATTTAAATATTGTAAAAAAAACTGGCCTCTTTTTAAGAGGCCACTTCAAGTGACCTGTTAGGCCGTATAAATATAGTAGGCCATGCTTCTATAATATTTATTCAAAAAATAGCAAAAACTAGGTAGTACAATAAATCTGGTAAATGTAAGTGAATTAATGCCATTTATTTGCACTTGCACTGTTGCACCCCATGTTCCAGATCCTGCCTGCCCATTATTACACGTTCGTGGGGCCTTCGCGCAGCACGAGGCTCAGTTATGAGATACAGATTAATTGTATCACAAACTCGGTATCTAATAAATTTAACCAAACACCAGTAAATCATAGAGAGGGAAAAGCCCCCCCCCCCCCCCCCCCCCCTTAACCTCCCGCTTGTTGCCTTAAATCAGTTCAGTTGCCAGTTGTTGCTAATCAGTTGTTGTCAGTTACTTTATTGTATCGCTGTCGTTTTTTATACTTGATTTTAGTCCACCATTCTGCAACATTCTGACCTACTTACTGCTGTTAATAAAATATAACCGAAATATAAAAACATATGTTTTCACCATTCATTGACACAACTGAACCCACCCTCTCCCCATCTCTCTCCCCTTCTCTACGACAAACCACTTCACACTGTGCTCATCCCACAGTGCTGCTGGCTGCAATGTCACCACCACCTGGTGCATTGGCTGGGAAACTACTCAATTAAACAAATTCACTACGTATCCCAATGTTGATCGAATCGATAAACTGCCATATGGTCCAGTTGAGCCAGACTGCGAAGTCGTAGAACTCAATACAAACTTTCTAAAACGGAATCGGACGACAGCGAAATCACATGTAATTAATTAGACTCATTAACCGAATAAGCAACCATATCGAAGGTCAGGGCAGCCGCAGTGCGTTAAAATTACAGCTGGATATCACCCGCTCATATCCCAGAATCGACAACCGTTAGACAGGTCAGCCAAAAAATTACTGACCTTTATAGCCTCATTCAAAGTGCTGGCGCAAAATGTTATACCCTCGAATGCCCAACGCATGGCACTCATTTCCCATTTCATCGCATCTCTCTGCCTCAAGGATATTCGGGAGTTGCCCAAACTGATAAACAACAACTTCCATTCCTTGGAGAGTTTCAATTTAAAATTGTGGGTTTGTCTCTGACCTGATCCTCTGGTTGAGGAGCACCCCACTAGGCTTCAGAACAAGTGGTCCAAGCGAGTTTACTTCGCCCAACCCTCCGTTCTCGTACTCAATCAATTCTAAATCAGACACTTCGTTTCATTGCCATGGAGATTTTCTTTTCGTTATAATTGTTCGTCGTCACTCTCACTTTCTGATGTATTTGAAAAATGGCACTTCATTCAGTAAAGATTGAAATCGATGTTAATGTTCTAGAACATCAACCCTAAAAAATACATTTACTTTTAGTACAAGCTAGTATTTCTTGACTAACTTGTGTTTTAAAACAAATAACTAATTCTTTTTGCATGGTAAATAATTCACTATACTATGCATTTTATTTACCGAGCGTCAGCGAGGTTAATAAAGGGTCGAGAGAATACTGAAAAAAAATGTTCTTACGTTTTTTTTTCTCATGTAATACGGAATTTTATTCTTAAATTTGTACTTTTTTTGTTGCTAAATTCTTTAATAAAACGTACAACGATACAGTGGTACAAAATAAATTGAACTATAGTATTTTACTATATTGCTTCCAAAGTTATATACTGCAATTCAATTCAAATTACTGTACTCTTCAAATCCTGATGCTGCCTTACTCAATGTTAAATAATTTAGTGTTCCCGAATATTTGTTACGTAACTAGAGAGCCGCTTAACAACATAAATCAATATTGGATATTGAGTTCCGTTTTGGTGTACGCCGCACAGACACTAAATTTGCAATAACTTTTGAGTGAGTGCCTGGATTTTGCTAAAATTACGTGCAAACATTTTCTACGTCAATGCTCTTTGAACACATTTAATAACATTTAAGATATTCCACCAAAAAATTTTTATTTTAATTTTTTCGCCGGGAAAAAAAAGTAAAATCAATGCAATCCTATGGGTCCTATTTCCTATTTTTCAATCCTATTTTTTCCCTAGGAAAAAAAGTTTTTCTCCCGATTTTGGTCTAAATTCGATCGAAAAAATAACAATTTAAGAATAAAATAAATTATATCTATCAATGGGTTGCAATTTTCTTATCATCCGAAAAGTGACGTCAAATTCCTCATGGAAAACAGCTACTGCTAGCAAATCATCAACACATGCTAACTATGATAAAACTTATATACCCTTATGTAGTCTCTCTTTCTTGACATACCATACCTAGTACCTACAATGCAATTAATAATTATTATTGTTACATTTCTGGTTTACTTAACGCTCGTCTATGGACGAGCTTTAAATATTCCCCTATTTATTTATTTATCGTTCACGCTGTCTTGGTTACTATTAATAACAGAGTGTATTATTAGCTATTTCTTGTTGCAGTTACCTAATATACGAAATTACCTAATATAAGGGCTTGTTTATTTTATACTAGCTAGTATTTTCGTCAACATGTTACTTATTGTGTTTATAATTCTATTAAATTTTTTAAAATAGTTCAAAATTAATATTTTTTTTGCTGGTTTATAAAAATGTTCCAGAATTTTTTTGTAACTTCTTAAGAGGTCTAGAACATAGTGCTAGAAATTTGGTATATAATGGCGAAAATGTTTGTGAATCGTAACAAAACATACAAGATACTAGTAGTATAGTATGTATAACCGGTATAAGTAAAGTTTGTATAGAGCAAATTTGTAAGAACCTTTGTGATTTTATTGGTGTTATTGTTGTCTTTATTTATATTGGTGAATGTTCTGAAAAATTACTAGATATTTTTTTATGGTAACTAGTGATTTTTTAAATTTAAATTATAAATTTCTTTGTCTCACCTTCCTTTTCCTGAGAAAATCAACAAACAGATTTAAAAATTAAAAAAACCATCACACAACTTAAATAACATCTTGCGAACACATCAAGGTCAATATAAAATCAAATAGAGTCTAATGTCGCAGAAACAGGCCCATTATTTGGGTACAGAGTAATTTACACAAGTATCAAAATATTAATTTTAAGTGGAGATTTCGTGTACCTTTACTCAACTATTTGCTCCCATATTTGTAATTATTTTTAACTATCACTACACAGCTCAGTAGCATGGTGATACTTCCTGTCATATTGTACACATTCGGGTGATATTTACAGTCCACGTAATCATAGCAACACACCAAATAAGACAATTTAATAAGAATTTAATTTACAGTATAACTAACTATAATGCAGTTTACCTTAGTTACCTTACCAGAGTTTTGAGAGATTAAATGTGACATACGTCGCATAGCTAAAACCGTCAACTGTTAGTCAACATCATATCGTGACTTGGGGAATATTGTTTAATACAAATAAAATAAAAAATAAAGATTTTCACTATCACTTGCATCTGCCTATTATTATTATGACTTGATGGAAATGGATAGTGATGAACATATTCGTACTATTAAAAGGAAAACTTGCCCGAGTGTGGTTTGTGCAGAGACATGCATGCAAATAGTATGTGGAGCAAAGAAAACCATTAAGAAAGCCATTAAGAATTGCTTCAATTGACGAAAAGTTAAAATTAAAGGTGTCAGAACTACTACTACTATCGGTATGGTACATTGCAGCTGCATTATCTATATTACATATATATTTAAAATGCTGTGTCGGCTTGTCGACAAAATTGCGACGCCACAACTCTCTGGCACCCATGACAATTGATAGATCATCCGTATCTTCAACACCAGTGTCCTTTAAGAGGCGTCTCAAGAGATGTCCACCATGCTTATTCGCTCCATGAGGTAGCCAAAGCACAAGATTATGCGTTGGTTAATCCTCACGCCCAAGGCAATGGTCTGCTTTCAAGTTTCAAGCTAGGGGAGACTACTGAAACAGCTCCAATGTTGTATAGAGTCTGGTTGGAGATGTGTTCCATTTTATATGACACAATGAACCCGGCGCAGCATTCTTGTGAAAGTGCCATCCAGAGATTTTGTATCCTCTGCAGTTAGAGCCCAGCATGGACTCCCATATAAGAGTACCTTATAAGAGCTGCCAGAAATAATCGAACCTTGAGGTACCGCTTTATACTGTGGGACTTCCAAATCCTGGATAGACTATTCAATGCTGCCCATATGCCTTCCCCATACTTATCCGAAGGTCTTCACATGACTTTCTGATCCATGATCCAAAGTAGCAGTACTCATCCACGTGCTCAAGAAAGCCATTCCTGGAGCTTACTCCTTTACGATCCGACATTTATTGAGGGCTGTCAAGTTTCACTGTCATAATTTTGGTCTTCTTGGAATTTACAAAAAGATATACACTTGAAGCAACCTGTTCCAATGAGCAGAGAAGCCTTTGGGCTACCTCGTTTATCGTTTTGGTTCGAATAACGTGCCACTGTAAACTGCTCCTTTCCCTAAATTGATAATTTAACATTGAGACAAAATATTAATTCGCCTAAATGGGAATTGTCCCCCCCCCCCCCCCCCCCCCCCACTGTCTCGACGGTGCATAGTGTGATGTACTTCTGTTGCAAAACTAATATCAGAATTTAGTGCGTTAACTATTAACTATAAGTATCTATAAACGCTCGATATACTTTAAAATAATACATATTTGTATTAAAGAATATTCCCCAAGTCAAGATAGGATGTTGACTAACAGTCGAAGGATATATCTATGCGACGTGTGTTACATTTAATCTCTCAAAACTCTGGTAAGGTAAACTAAGGTAAACTGCATTATAGTTAGTTATACTGTAAATTAAATTCTTATTAAAATGCCTTATTTGGTCTGTTGCTATGATAACGTGGACTGTAAAAGTCACCCGAATGTGTACAATATGACGGAAAAGTATCACAATGCTTCTTAGCTGTAGTGATATTTTTAAATAATTAAATAATTACAAATATGGGAGCAAATAGTTGAGTAAAGGTACACGAAATCTCCACTTAAAATTAATATTTTGATACTTGTGTAAATTACTCTGTACCCAAATAATGGGACTGTTTCTGCGACATTAGACGCTATTTGATTTTATATTGACCTTGATGAGTTCCCAAGATGTCATTTAAGTTGTGTGATGGTTTTTTTTTAATTTTTAAAACTGTTTGTTGATTTTCTCAGGAAAAGGAAAGGTGAGACAAACAATTCATAAATTAAATTTCATAAATCTGTTGCTAAGGAGGTTACTAGGGCCGGGTTGGCGGACCGCAATGGAATTTCGAAAATTTTCATCTTTAACAAAGTGTTTATAACAGTTTCGGGACAACATTGATGCATTTTGATTAACTTTCAATAAACACACTGGTTAAGAGACGAGATTTACTAACATTCACCATGAACTTGTATCCTAAAATAGAAAAAACCCATTTTTGAGCAAAAAACTTTGAAGCCCAAAAAAAGGCATTAAATCAAAAATGCAGAGGTGGCATCCGGCCTAGCTGGATTCGCCATGTCTTGAAGTACAAAAATCAGGTCGATGCCAACCATTAACAAAAAATGACATCTAAATTTAATTTTGGGAGTTGGCAGGTAAATTATTATAGCTAATTAAACAATTTATTACACATAACAAATAATTTCTGAAATTTTTTTCTATATGCCCTTTGTGTGTAGAAAACGTTCTGGGGTACTAGTAGCATAGGCCCTATATGTGTCTCAAATTTTTATATATTGGGTACCACTTTTTGACCAATTTTTTTGTAAGCGGATCCATACTGCTGCATGCCACCTGCCGGGAGAATGGGGAAGTGGACTGATTTACGAATCAGTTAGGTATGTAAGCAATATTGCATACCGGAGAATGTAAGAAGCCATGTTAGCCAGGATGTGGTTTACTACCCATCTCAGGGGAAAGGGGGCTTAACATAGGGCGAAGGGGATTGGAGGTTATAGGGATAGAATAAGCCAGCCAATGGGAGGACCACAGCTGTTGGTGTGTGTATAGAGAGCCAATAATATCAAGCAATATTAACATCAAACTCTGTTTTACCCGGCACTATAACCTTTCAGTTATTATCAACTCGGCGATGCACAGGACCTTCAGCTATGATAGAGATTTACCCTGGTCAGTCCCAAAACGCCAACTCGGGTCCCATCACAGTGGAAAAACTCACGAACTGCATACAAGTGATGCCGACGACGACACACCAACACACCAACGATGAGCGAAGCACGTGAGATGCCCCAGAGTTCGGAGGGTGGTGGGAGTCTGCCGCACACCCTGAGAGAGAGAGAGACTCAATGCTCCGGGAGGTGGCAACTCAGCAGTACCGGCCTGCTACACCGGATCCGCTGTCAGATGATGGTTATTCGGTTCGAGGGGCAGAAAGCGGATGGGTATAGGAGGAAGGAGGACACGACTCGACATGCAGGAGCAGTGGCGAGGAGAGTATTGGTGCCATCAGCCAACCAGTAGCCAGAGGTGGCGAGTGGCCCACCAGAACGGCGACAGGCGGGCTTCCGACGGTAGGATGCTGAACGAGACGAGGAGAAGAAAACCAAGAGGAAGATGTCATGATAAGCGATAGTCTACGACGGGGCTACAATGCCACCCGAAGGATCCTCAAGGATGCCAAGAGAGACGGAAGGGTGAACCAAGATAAGTTAAATCGACAACTTGGTGAGTCAGATAAACACTTTCACTATTTAGCCCGTTTTGGGCAGGGTGAGTTAGCTAACGAGAGCGCAAGAGAGGTCGCTGCAGAACTGTTTG